>JASBWT010000062.1:0-23766 GCA_030039255.1 Naganishia friedmannii | reverse complement strand
CCTTCGGTTTGTCTATCTCGGAAACCGAAGGATTTTTCGTGCTGTCGTTGTTGAGCCGTCTAGCTGTTACATGGTTTTCTGTACATATATTTGCCTTTCTTCCAGGAAGATTCTACTGGAGCCCTGCTCGTTGTTTGTATGCGTTCAGCATCTCTTGGGAGTTTTCTAGATTTTCCTCAGGCTCATATGTATCGTCGAAATCTTCGTATCCGCGCCAGTGACAAAGCAAACGTAATCTTCCATTCTTGTCAGTCTTGTGGCCACGGATTTCTTCTAGCTCGTACTCAGGCTCTAGTTCCGCATTGAGTACAGGCTCGGGTCTCGGTTCAGCTCTTCCTGCGAATTCTCGCGGACTATCATGGTACATTTTTAGATATTGTACATTAATGATCGGATGTATCTTGATGTGGGTCGGAAGGTCTAGCTCATAAGCCGTAGGGCTTATCTTACGCAAAATGCGGAAGGGACCTATGTACTTGGAGCGAAGTTTCTTGCTCCCTTGTGTACGCGAAAAGGGTGGGTTCGTATGTTTGGTGGATAATAGGACGAGATCTTCTTCGTTGAATTCTTTAGAATTTCTGGTTTTATTATATTGCTCAGCTTGGCTGCTCTGTGCTTTTTGAATTCGCTCATATGCTTGGTTCATCAAAGCTTGTTGGTGATCAATGAAGTTCTCGGCAGCGGCGACATCTAAGTCAGAGTCGACCGTATGAGGAGTTACTGGATGATATCCAAGGTCTAACTCGAAAGGAGTAAGACCTGTACTGGCGTTAATTGAGTTGTTATAGGCGAACTCAAGAGTAGGAAGCAACTCAGACCAGTCTTTCTGGGTGTGAGAGATATAATGCCTTAGCATTTCTTTGACAGTTCTAACCATCACTTCTGACTGTCCGTCAGTTTGCGGATGGTAAGCGGTTGACATCGCTAGCTTAGTTCCGAAGCGAGACATGAGCGCTTTCCAGAACAGGGAAGTAAATTTGGTGTCCCGATCAGACACTATGACACGAGGCATTCCGTGAAGCTTTACGATCGAATCGAAAAACCTGGTAGCGGTATCTGGTGCCTTGTCTGTGTTCTTGGAGGGGATAAAATGTACACGTTTCGTCATCTTGTCAACTACGATGAAAATCATGTTCCATTCTCCTTCACCGGAAGGCATGAATGGACCAGCAAAGTCCATAGAGACAGTGTGCCATCGCTGAGGAGGTACCTCAAGTGGTTGTAGAAGCCCAATTGGTCCGGAATCGGCTCTGGCTTTGTTACGTTGACAAGTGGTACAGCTTCGACAATATGCTTTGACATCCTTGCTCATATTGTTCCAAAAGTATTTTCGACACAGGTTGTTGAAGGTTTTGGAGTAACCTAGATGAGCTGACGACACAGCATCGTGGTGATCATGGAGCAGATCAAGTCGAAGGGTTTCATAGTCGGGCACGTATATGCGTGGAAGGCGATCTTGTGTCGCTTGAAATAGGACAAGTCCATCGTCAGTCAGACGAAAGGGCTTTAGGTGAGGCGGAGGGTTTTCTGTGGAGAGTTGTTCTACAAGTTTCTTGCAGTGTTCGTCGTGACTATATCCAGTTTTGATCTTCTCTAGAAAAGAGGGATCGATGACCACATGAGTCATGCTATTCACCACATGAAGGGGTGCACGTGAAAGGGCATCGGCGTTATGGTGGACACGTCCAGGTCTGTACTTGATAGTCATGAACTCCTTATAGGGTTGGAGATCCATGGACCATCGAAGAAGTCTTTTGTTGGTACCGGAGAAACTCAGAATCCATTGTAGAGCAGAATGATCCGTGACAATCTCAAACTTTGAGCCATCCAGATAAGGATGTAGTTTCTTGAGACCCCAGATGATTGCGAGGCATTCCATCTCGGTAGACGAGTAATTCTTCTCGGCAGGTGATAAGGTACGGGAGAGAAACACTATAGGGTGGTCTCTCTTTTCAGAGTCTTTTTGGGAGAGAACAACTCCAAGACCATCAGTGGATGCGTCGGTATCCATGATGAATGGTTCCTGGTAGTCGGGATGGGCTAAAACAGGAGCTGTGATCAGCTTTTCCTGAAGCTCTTCCATGGACTTTTGTTGTCGTTCTCCCCATTTCCATTCGGTTTCGTTCTTGAGGAGTTCGTAAAGCGGGGAAGCAATTCGAGCAAAGTTCTTTACGAACTTGCGATAATAGACGGCGAGTCCCAGGAATCGTTGCAGAGACTTGACATTGTGTGGGCGTGGATATTCCTTTACCGCTCGTACAGTCTCTTCTAGAGTTCCGATTCCCAGATTACTAACGCGGTGACCGAGAGCTTTTATGGAGTGATGAGCTACGTAGCTTTTCTTGGCGGATAACGTGATACCCGATTTGGTTACAAGCTTGAGAATAGTGTCGACATCGTTGGCGTGTTGATCGAAGGTCTTACTATAGATAATAATATCATCGATGTATACAAGAGAGATCTGCCACTTGTATCGACCCAAAATACGATCGGTGAGTCGTTGGAATACACTTGGTCCAGTCTTGAGACCGAAGGGCATTCGTTTGAATTGGTGAAGTCCGGCATGGGTACGGAAGGCGGTCTTTTCTCTGTCTTTCTCGTCGACTTCGACTTGATGAAAACCTTTGTTTGCATCGAAGGTAGTGTAATAAGCCATACCGGAGAATTGTGTCAATATATCGTCGACTCTAGGAATCGGATATTGATCGCCTTTTAGTACGGTGTTGATTTTCCGGTAGTCTATGCAGAAACGATCTTTTCCTTTTTGATGTACAAGGATAGCTGGGGAGGCCCAAGGCGAGTCAGACATTTCAATGACATCGTCTGTTAGGAGTTCCGCAATCGTTTCTTCGATGATCTTTCTTCCGTGTGGAGAAGCGTGGTAAGGAGGGGAGGATATAGGAGCGGCGTCTCCGGTATCTAACGTCATCTTGACTAAGTCCGTTTGGCCAAGCTTGTGAGAACCATAGGCAAAGGCGCGCCGGTTTTGATAAAGGATCTCAAGCATTTGTTTTCGTTCTTCAGCATTGAGCTCAGGGTTGATATTGAATTCTTCCATAATGGAGAGGAATTGTCTTTCGTCATCGTCGTTCCGACTGATGAAGTTTATGAAGGCGGAAGCGGTGGTCTGAGGTTTAGCTCTTTCGATGGTTGGATAGAGAGCAGCGATAGGTTGTCCACATAACAACTCTACCGGTTTATTGGAGGTGTTCATGACTTGCACGCGATGGTCCAAGGAGTTGGTCCATCCTACTGAGCGAGCTACCATTAGTGGAACTTCGTACTCAAAGTCAGGTTCTAGTAGGTAGGACTCGGTGGTGATGTTTCCTTCTATTTCGATTGGAAGTTCCACCATGTGGCCGGGAGTGATGGTGCATGTGGCTTTGACTCGGGCGATCGGAGATTGCATCATTTCTTGAGGGATTCTACAGGTTAGACGAATCTTACCTGGATTGCCCTTGAACATCAATATTCCTTGGTGCAAGTCAATATTGGCTTTCTTCGTTACGAGAACATCATTTCCCATAATAACGGGAGTGTTGTTGGAAGCGATGAAAAACTTCATTGGCATCGAAATGAAATCAGGTTTATTGATATTCTTGAAGTTGAGAGTAGTGTAGAGGATCTCGGTGACAATAGCGTTGCCTAAGCCTTTCAACTCAAAGCTACTGCATTTCTCCCTTCTACAATTCGGCAGGTATTCGTTCGCGAAATTTCCGTCGATGATGGAGATGGAAGAACCGGAGTCAATACATATGGGGAAAGAGAATCCTCCAACTCGCTCGAAAGCGCAAGTTGCGTAAGCAGGAGTTTTGTCTTTCCACGAGTCCTCATCTTTATATTCTGAGGGTAATTCGTTTGTGGTGGAAACTATTGGAGCACCTGAGACTGTTGGAAAGTCTTGTGGGATATACGGAAAGGTAGATAACGGTTTCGGCTGCGTCGGCTTCGGAAGTGGTGCAGGGACAGGCTCCGGATTTGGAGAAGGCGCAGGAGTTCTGGGTTCTTTGAGCTGAGCTCGAGCCCTAGTCGTAATAGCGTTTGTCGTTTTAGAGAATGACTTCCATTTGTTACCATTCATCGGAGTGCGATTGCTGTCACTAACCGAGTGGCTTGCAGAAGGTCTGGAAGAACCAGAATTCCGGAAATCGTCACGAGGCTTCGAAGGATGAGGGCAATCTTTTCTCCAGTGGTTGCCTCCACAGTTGAAGCAATTCGTTCGAGGAGCGGAGGAAATATTTGCGCTGCTGGACGTGTCGGAGGGGTTTCCATAAGTAGGACGGATCATCCTAGTTTGGGAAACGGTAGTAGATCCGTCTTTGCGGTCGGTACGTTCGTAGTTGGAGACGGACACGTTTCTAGGATTAGAATATGTTTTCCTGCCTCTAAGGCCAGGTTCTAAGTCAATAAGAATTCTTCGGAATTCTTCCATAGTGGTAAAGCGAGAAATACTAGCTTTGACAAGGGGTTGCATAGTTAAAGGTATTCCTTCTATCATGTCCTCTATCAACTCGTGCTGGGGAGTCGATTCGGGGAAAACGTATGATTGCAACCTTTTCTTGTCAGCGAAGTAATCGCCAAAGGACTCGTTCACTCGAAGCGATCGGTAGAGACATTGTCTCCTAAGATTTGCACGATGGTTAGGCATATAGAAGGCATTGCGAATAGCAAGTTGCCAATCATGCCATGTTCTTAAAGCAAGTCGAAATTTTCCGAGTTGAGTGAACCAGGTGAGAGCGTTACCTTGAAGAACCAAAGGTAATTGTTGAAGGAGGTCCGAGTCATGCACGCCCGAATACTCAAAGATAGCAGATACCTTTTCGATCCATTGATCGACGTCTTCGTTGTCTTTGCCG
The DNA here is from genome assembly GCA_030039255.1 of Naganishia friedmannii. NCBI lineage: Eukaryota > Fungi > Basidiomycota > Tremellomycetes > Filobasidiales > Filobasidiaceae > Naganishia > Naganishia friedmannii. The sequence goes on along the minus strand of JASBWT010000062.1, from coordinate 18,910 downwards.
GAGAACTTGGGTAAGTCTGAAGCTTTGAGCTTGGGGTGATGCGGAGCGGAGGAATAATTGGTCGGTGCGTAAGAAGTTTCTCGACGAGGAGTGTCCATCTCGAAAATGGCATGTCGTTCTCGTTGTTCGGAAGCGCGAGTGTTCAGTCCTGCGACCTGACGTTGTAATCCAGCGATAATTTCGTTCAAGTGTTCAATCTCAGCGGCGGTAGCAAGTCGAGGTTCCGGAAGACGAAGGTCTTCGGGCTCGGTTGATGCTTCCAAGATATCATGAACGGGTGTCGAAGGTACAGGTGTCGATGGTACAGGTGTCAAAGAGTCGTTGCTGCGAATGGAGGGAGTTGTCGAGGAAGATCGGGAAGAGGGAGTAACAAGAGGAGTATCTCTTACTGGGTTACTGGAGGCAGCTTGGGTACTGCGGACAGCTCGAGGAGGCATACTGTATGTTTTACAGGTATGTGGATGGAAGTGGTGAAGATGGAGTAGTACTAGTACGGGTACTGCTGTATAGTAGTATCAACTATCCTATGTCCTAATAGGCTATAGTGATGGATCACCTCAGGTACACTGAGCTGTGATAGAGCGCTTTAGATTCCTGAGCAATGCAAAGGAAGAATCGACTAACTTGTCGATAACCGGTTGTTGGAGGTAAAGATCTTTAGTCGCGTCCGAATAAAGAGGTTGGCGGAGAGTGGTGAATTTCTTGAAGGTGTTTACGTTAAAACAGAGTTACAATAGTCGTGAACTGACTAGTATCCCCACATAGGATTCCAATTGTAAAGAGCCTGTGTAGCGTTGTATGTAGAATAGTATAATATGGAATAATATACTAACTAAATACAGTACAAGGTCTAAAGTGGGAACAGTCAGAAAGGATTATTCTTCGCAACTACTGATGTCTATCAGGTAAACGGCTAACTCACAAGATAATATGTAGAATGCTAGTATGAGCTAATCTAAAGGTATTATCTAAAGTGGTAGTTAGTACAATCAAGAAGGCGCTTCTTGGAGAGTTAGGGAGAAAAAGCGTGTTTCATAATTCATGGTGGCAAAACTTACTACAATTTGGCCTGTCTTATATAGACGTCAGAAATGGGTGGCGAGGCCAACCCTGCGCAAGGGCTCCTAAGGAGACCTTGGCGTACAACCTAACCTTTGTCACTTTGTTCCGAAAATGGCACAAAGTGACAAAGTGACAAAAAGCGACAAAGTGACAAAGTGACATAGAAAACTATGTCACTTTACTATTTTCAGTACAAAGTGACAAAAGCATAAAAAGACTTGCCAGGCTCGAACCTAATTCCATAACTAAACTAAACTTCCAAATTCTACTACAACAAAGGTGGCGAACTATAGAAAGAACTGCACAAGTACGAAGCAATAAGCAAGAGGACAAAAAGGGTAAAGTGTAAGTACTTACATAAACGGCTAACTCACAAGATAATATGTAGAATGCTAGTATGAGCTAATCTAAAGGTATTATCTAAAGTGGTAGTTAGTACAATCAAGAAGGCGCTTCTTGGAGAGTTAGGGAGGAAAAGCGTGTTTCATAATTCATGGTGGCAAAACTTACTACATTTTGGCCTGTCTTATATAGACGTCAGAAATGGGTGGCGAGGCCAACCCTGCGCAAGGGCTCCTAAGGAGACCTTGGCGTACAACCTAACCTTTGTCACTTTGTTCCGAAAATGGCACAAAGTGACAAAGTGACAAAAAGCGACAAAGTGACAAAGTGTCATAGAAAACTATGTCACTTTGCTATTTTCAGCAAAAACTGACAAAGTGACAAAACTACTAACTAAAGTCCTAACTCGAACCAGTAACTGATAATCAAACTATTCTTCCCCCTATTATTACAATCGGTGGCAAACTATATAATTACTGAACAAGGTTGAATAAGCCAAAAGGACAAAAAGGGTAAAATGTAGATTACTTACAATACCCGCCGCCGCGATTAAGCGGAGTCCTCTATCGCTTTGTATTGGGCGTAAGTCATTCCAGACTTCCACTCGTGTCACTTTCGCTTGTTGTGCAGATAATGCAACAGGAGAGATTCGTCCCAGGGGAGCTTGTTCCACAAGGCAGAGTTGACGAAGGGTGTGAGGCGTGTCAGAATCGATCGAATAAACGGCGTGTTGACGTGGTGAGGTTTAGCTCCGTACCAGTAGTTATTGATTTCTGGCAAAGCTCTGAAGTAAGCTCGAAGTTTGACTTCAGACAATCGAGTAGGAGGCGATAGTCGAGGACTATTGCCAATGGAGTATATAATAGTATAGGTCATTCGGGGCTTGCGGGTGGTCGAACCGGCGCGGGCTTCGTGGCCGAGCACGGAAACAACGGTCCGGGCTTCGCGAATAGCGGGCGGATGCAAGTCATCAAACATCGGGTGCCTGCATGAGTTGATGGAAGCTGTGAATCTCGAAAAGCCACTAATGGCACCGGCTACAGAAGAACGAGCGGTCCTTTCGGCCGAAGCTCGGTTGAGCTTTAGAACATCCCAGCAAGTGATGGCGTGATTGTAGCATTCGCGACAAATTGAAATGGGATCGAGCACTTTGCTGAAGTGCACAAACGGGACTATTTTCATCGGATGGATCGGGTCGAACTGATAGCCGATGGGCAATACAGGAAGAGGAGATGTGAAGCAGGAATGGATTACCATTTCGGCGTTGTCGGACATAGTGATAATAGTATTTGGGTTGCGGATGATAAAGTTATTTGTGGGGCAAATGAAAAGGGAAATCGGATGGGATTCGTCGGGGTCTGGACGTGGATTTTATAGACGTTTGCCACCCCCTTCCCGATAGCTTTTAGCTGAGCAATCTGCTGCGAACTGTGCTCTACTATCAGGAGAGGAGACGACTGCTGTCAGCATCACCTGCACTATACCTATCTGTAACAGCATAGTGACAGAGTGACAAAGTGACATAGAATTCCTTGTCTTTTTCGTTGTTCCTTCGGTTTGTCAACGTCGGATGCGTTTATTTTCGTGTTGCGGCTATTGTGCCTTTTCTTTTTTTCGTGGTGTGAGGTACATACATATACATTTACTCCGTGAGAACTGAGAACTCTACTGGAGCCCCGCTCGCTGCTTGTATGCGTTCAGCATCTCTTGGGAGTTTTCTAAATTTCCTTCCGGCTCATATGTATCATCAAAGTCTTCGTATCCGCGCCAGTGACAAAGCAAACGTAATTTTCCGTTCTTGTCAATCTTATGTCCACGGATTTCTTCTAGCTCGTACTCGGGCTCAAGATCTGCGTTGAGTACAGGTTCGGGCCTCGGCTCCGTTCTTCCCGCGAATTCTGGGGGGCTAACGTGGTAAGGCTTTAGGTACTGGACATTGATTATCGGATGTATCTTTATGTGTGCGGGAAGGTCTAGCTCATAAGCCGTAGGGCTTATCTTACGCGTAATACGGAAGGGACCTATGTACTTGGAGCGAAGTTTCTTGCTCCCTTGCGTACGTAAAAACGGTGGGTTGGTATGTTGGGTCGATAACAGGACGAGATCTTCTTCTTTGAATTCTTTTGAATTTCGGGTTTTATTATATTGTTCAGCTTGGCTACTTTGCGCGTTTTGTATGCGCTCGTAGGCTTGATTCATCAGAGCCTGTTGACGCTCAACAAAGCTTTCTACAGCAGCTACCTCTAAGTCAGACTCGACAGTATGAGGAGTCACTGGATGATAGCCAAGGTCTAACTCAAAAGGCGTAAGACTGGTAGAGGCGTTAACTGAGTTGTTATACGCAAACTCGAGAGTTGGAAGCAACTCAGACCAGTCCTTTTGAGTGTGAGAAATGTAATGTCTTAACATTTCTTTTACAGTTCTAACCATCACTTCTGACTGTCCGTCAGTCTGAGGATGGTAAGCGGTTGACATGGCTAGCTTAGTTCCGAAGCGAGTCATAAGAGTTTTCCAAAACAAGGAAGTGAACTTCGTGTCACGGTCAGACACGATGACAACGAGGCATACCGTGAAGTTTCACGATAGAATCGAAGAATCTGGTAGCGGTGTCGGGAGCTTTGTCGGTATTCTTCGAGGGGATGAAGTGTGCACGTTTCGTCATCTTGTCAACTACAATGAATATCATGTTCCATTCTCCTTCACCCGAAGGCAAGAATGGTCCAGCAAAGTCCTTGGAAACTGTATGCCATCTCTTGGGAGGTACTTCCAAAGGCTGCAACAGTCCACTTGGCCCAGAATCGACCCTGGCTTTGTTACGTTGACAAGAAGTGCAGCTACTACAGTATGCTTTTACGTCCTTGCTCATATTGTTCCAAAAGTATTTTTTGCACAAGTTGTTGAAAGTCTTGGCATAACCCAGGTGACCGGATGTCACTGCATCGTGGTGATCATGGAGGAGATCAAGTCGGAGGGTTTCGTGGTAGGGGACGTAAATACGTGGGAGGCGATCTTGGGTGGATTGGAATAGGATTAGTCCGTCGTCGGTAAGACGAAAGAGCTTAGGGGTTATTAAGGAATGGGCTAATTACGAGGGTAAGGGTTGGCAGGGTTAGGATGTAATGGTACCGAAAAACGGCTGAATCAGATTTGTACCAAGCGGAGGTTCTCACGAAAGATAGGCGCTGGAGCGTGTCGGGACACATTTTGTTAGCTAGCGCGAAAAGCAGCTCACATAGCAGTGGTGAGCGTGTCGGGACACATTTTGTTAGCTAGCGCAAAAAGCAGGTCACATAGCAGTGGTGAGCGTGTCGGGACACATTTTGTTAGCTAGCGCAAACAGCAGCTCACATAGCAGTGGTGAGCGTGTCGGGACACATTTTGTTAGCTAGCGCAAAAAGCAGGTCACATAGCAGTGGTGAGCGTGTCGGGACACATTTTGTTAGCTAGCGCAAAAAGCAGGTTACATAGCAGTGGTGAGCGTGTCGGGACTCATTTTGTTAGCTAGCGCAAAAAGCAGGTCACATAGCAGTGGTGAGCGTGTCGGGACACATTTTGTTAGCTAGCGCAAAAAGCAGGTTACATAGCAGTGGCGAGCGTGTCGGGACACATTTTGTTAGCTAGCGCAAAAAGCAGCTTACATAGCAGTGGTGAGCGTGTCGGGACACATTTTGTTAGCTAGCGCGAAAGGCAGCTCACATAGCAGTGGTGAGCGTGTCGGGACACATTTTGTTAGCTAGCGCGAAAAGCAGGTCACATAGCAGTGGTGAGCGTGTCGGGACACATTTCGTGGCCACTCTGGACAGGGACTGTAGGCCTATGACGTCAATTCTGCCCACTTCAAAAAGAGGGCAAAACTGACGTCATTGATGCAATCGGGAGTCCTAGCTAGAGCTAGAGCGAAAAGCAGCTCACATGGCAGTGGTGAGCGTGTCGGGACACATTTTGTTAGCTAGCGCAAAAAACAGCTCACATAGCAGTGGTGAGCGTGTCGGGACACATTTTGTTAGCTAGCGCAAGAAGCAGCTCACATAGCAGTGGTGAGCGTGTCGGGACACATTTCGTGGCCACTCTGGACAGGGACTGTAGGCCTATGACGTCAATTCTGCCCACTTCAAAAAGAGGGCAAAACTGACGTCATTGATGCAATCGGGAGTCCTAGCTAGAGCTAGAGCGAAAAGCAGCTCACATGGCAGTGGTGAGCGTGTCGGGACACATTTTGTTAGCTAGCGCAAAAAACAGCTCACATAGCAGTGGTGAGCGTGTCGGGACACATTTTGTTAGCTAGCGCGAAAAACAGCTCACATAGCAGTGGTGAGCGTGTCGAGACACATTTCGTGGCCACTCTGGACAGGGACTGTAGGCCTATGACGTCAATTCCGCCCACTTCAAAAAGAGGGCAAAACTGACGTCATTGATGCAATCGGGAGTCCTCAGCTAGAGCTGGAGCGAAAAGCAGCTCACATGGCAGTGGTGAGCGTGTCGGGATACATTTTGTTAGCTAGCGCAAAAAGCAGGTCACATAGCAGTGGTGAGCGTGTCGGGACACATTTTGTTAGCTAGCGCAACAGCAGCTCACATAGCAGTGGTGAGCGTGTCGGGACACATTTTGTTAGCTAGCGCAAAAAGCAGCTCACATAGCAGTGGTGAGCGTGTCGGGACACATTTTGGTAGCTAGCGCAAAAAACAGCTGACATAGCAGTGGTGAGCGTGTCGGGACACATTTTGTTAGCTAGCGCAAAAAGCAGCTCACATAGCAGTGGTGAGCGTGTCGGGACACATTTTGTTAGCTAGCGCAAAAAGCAGGTCACATAGCAGTGGTGAGCGTGTCGGGACACATTTCGTGGCCACTCTGGACATGGACTGTAGGCCTATGACGTCAATTCTGCCCACTTCAAAAAGAGGGCAAAACTGACGTCATTGATGCAATCGAGAGTCCTCAGCTCGAGCTAGAGCGAAAAGCAACTCACATAGCAGTGGTGAGCGTGTCGGGACACATTTTGTTAGCTAGCGCGAAGAGCAGCTCACATAGCAGTGGTGAGCGTGTCGGGACACATTTTGTTAGCTAGCGCGAAAGGCAGCTCACATAGCAGTGGTGAGCGTGTCGGGACACATTTTGTTAGCTAGCGCGAAAAGCAGGTCACATAGCAGTGGTGAGCGTGTCGGGACACATTTTGTTAGCTAGCGCGAAAAGCAGGTCACATAGCAGTGGTGAGCGTGTCGGGACACATTTTGTTAGCTAGCGCAAAAAGCAGGTCACATAGCAGTGGTGAGCGTGTCGGGACACATTTCGTGGCCACTCTGGACAGGGACTGTAGGCCTATGACGTCAATTCTGCCCACTTCAAAAAGAGGGCAAAACTGACGTCATTGATGCAATCGAGAGTCCTCAGCTCGAGCTAGAGCGAAAAGCAACTCACATAGCAGTGGTGAGCGTGTCGGGACACATTTTGTTAGCTAGCGCGAAGAGCAGCTCACATAGCAGTGGTGAGCGTGTCGGGACACATTTTGTTAGCTAGCGCGAAAGGCAGCTCACATAGCAGTGGTGAGCGTGTCGGGACACATTTTGTTAGCTAGCGCGAAAAGCAGCTTACATAGCAGTGGTGAGCGTGTCGGGACACAACTCGTGCGTTAAACGCTTGTGGTAACACAGTGGCGGACGCCCATCAGCTTAACGCATATGAACTTCTTCCGTCGCTGCTCCGATTATGCTGTACCATCATTTTCTCTTTGGATGCGCTACCAACCATTTCTCTGCATCGTTGCTGTCCTACATGACTAATCGTCTAAGTTTGTCTGCTATAAGTAGCTACCCCTCAATTGATCCTTGGTTACGCACGCTGTATTCGCTTCATCTCCTTTTAAGCATGCAGCGTTGAGTCTGCTCGCTGAACAACAGTCATCTTTGCGACTGTTTTATCCGGGACGAACCATATCTGTTCGTTGAAGCGAGTCTGCTCATCTTGGCGTGGCGTGGTGTCGCGTGCCCCTGATCTACCTTCGATCTCGAGCTCATGTCTACATCGACTTGCATTTGGTGTCGAATTGATCAGGGTTCGATGTCGATATTGTATTGCATCATCTGCAGTTCGCCAGCCAAAGTTCGGACACCCTGATGAATACATGACTGCGTAATCCCATTCCTACTAAATAAAGTTCCGCTGCGGAACTCAGGTTGCCCGCGCTGTTCTGTCATATATCACAATAGCTCTCGTCTCTATCTCTCACCATGCAATACCTCAACATCTGATGACATACTATGGTAAAATAGGTTGTCCAGTCAAACGTTGCACTCGGTAGATGCCGAAAGCAGCAACTGAAACGACGTTTGGAAGCGGCGTTTCGGGTCCAACTTTGGGCTCCGAATGGACTTTCCCAGCGGATACAAGTTACCTGATCTTGTGACGACAGCCAAGTTGAGGTTTGCGCAGCCACGCAATTGCCAGCACGGCTTGGTCGGTACACGTCATGGATTCGTAAGCGTCTATCTAGACGACCCTCGAGGGTTGTCAAGGAGATCGATCATTCTAGCCGTATTGTAGCCAATGTGACTATCAACTGGAGGGGCACATAGCCGACTCAGTATTAGTGTGGTACTAAAGGAGATACCAGAACGAATGGAGAGCAAGATTGCTCAATGGTGTCAGATAGCTCAGCCGTTGTGGAGATAACTAGCGCAAAAGATATTCTTCCGGTGTATCTATCTTAAATACCTTGAGTGAAAGAATAGAAATAGGACGTTGAGCCTGAGAGGATTTGCACTCGAAAGTGGCTGCTTTGGATTTCAGGAAGAGTCGAGGGGTGAGTCAACAGATCGTAGAGGCTATGTTGAGCGACACAAGTTTACCCGATGGAGGTAAAGGCCAAGCAGGCCAAATATGCAGCAAGAAACGATGTTGTCATGTGGGTTAACGGCTCATTACAACTCGGTAAGCGGGCTACTGAACCTTCTGCTTTTGAGCACGTCCTAGAGACATCCGGTTGATATATGTTTGCTTAACACTCTCCTTCAACGGATACAATCCGGAAGGCTTTACTAGGTGTGTGTCCAACAGCTTTTGTAAATCCGCTGCAGAGGGATATCTCATGGCGTGCTTTGCATACACTTGCACAAGCGGATGAACTTTCCTTTCAAGAGTGTGAGGATTCCTCTGGAGCGACTCGTGGGTCAAAATACTGGGAAAGTGGGTGTAATACCCATGCTTCAAATCGAGCCATGTCATATAGTGCCGTAGCATATGAACGCGGGCAAGATGGTCGGTCGCCTTGGTTTTGTGGTATTTTAGCGCCTCGAGTGTCGTCCAAGCGATGATGTTTTTTCTGCTTTCCAACCAAGCCGTAGGACTCCCTTCAAAATCAGCGAGTATCAAAGGCTTGTTGTCGAAGACTGCGTAGTTTCTCAGAGACGGTGGTATATCTTGAACAGCTTTTCGCAAACGCTGTGGTTTTGTCGCGGCTTCGCGATTGTAATGAGAGGAGATAATGGTAGGTGCCTGTCGACCGGAAGTAAAACGGTGAGCGGAGACCAAAGATGTGTCGATATTGACCTTACCGATTTTTTTTGAATGCGGTCCACTGCCAAGCCGGCCATTCGAGAGCTGCCTGAGCCGGACGGTCCACCATGTCTTGCCAGAATATGAGGTTTCTGAATAAGGTTAAACTTCCCAAGGGCATTATTTCATGCACGACAGCTTGTGTTTTCCAGTTTTCGATAGACCTACCATAGGGTATGACTCTAAGGCTTTGATAGCTGATGTATGAGGCTGCAGGTTGAATTGAACTTTAGCCAAATGGAGCATGTGATGAGCACAGTCTAAACTGACCTTCTGCAGTCTAGCTTGGGCGGGGACACCTGCGACCATTACATTTTGTGCCTTCTCGATAGGTACTACCCCCTCCATGATGAATGTATGGCGACCGTTTTCTTTGGGTCTTTCTCCTGAAACGTACTTGTTTTGGTCATGAGTCCGACGCACTGTTTCGATTTCCGCGCGTTCCCGCTGTTCTGCCGGGTTTCCGTGCCGGGTGACATGTACCGGTACGTGACCACCTACTCCGCCGATCTGTACGTCTTCTTGAGTTTCCCCTGGATTTGACATTGTAGGTGGTGGCGGGAGTATCCATAGGGACCCCTGATTCTCGCTTGACAGAATGGTTGTAGATCCGGACACGCGTTGGTTCCCTAGACCCTGTATCCCCCGCACGCTTACACGAGCGTTCTGGACAAGCTCAACGGCCTCTTCTCGCTCCATTGCTTCAGAGGTTTGTTCCATATCGACGTCAGAACCGATGTCGATGTTCTGATCGATTAGAGGATTGTCTTTGACAGCTTTTGTCGCCGTTTCGAGCTTTGCGCTGGCACGCGCTGAACTCAGCCGAATTTCAGCAGCGTCAGTCCGTTCCGAATGAGTCGCAGCTATCCTTGAAACCCGATCTATAGTCACGTTGTGAGAAGACTTGCACAAGTTTGCCGTGCCATCCCTCATCGCAGCAAGGTCCATGTCAACGTCGCTGTCTGAGGAGGCCGGAGTGCCGATATTGTGCATCTCTGGTTCGGTCCCGGCATTGTGCTGAACGATGGTGGAGGTATTATCGATCGGATGATTGCGGTTTTGCCTTTTGTCAGGACGCGGAGCGCTTGGTAAAAGGTGTTGGTGGTACATCTTTTGCGTAGAGATGTCGTTGAGAAGACGTTTCTCCGCTGTCTTCAACTTACGCTGCTGCTTGGAATCGTACGTTTCTTGTGGTTTGAACAAGTATCGGAACACGTCTGCCGTAGACGAAATATGAACGCCATGGTCAGGCTTGGGGGCCGACTCGTTGGAAGCTCTCTTGGTCATGTATCGTTTGTCATCGCTTGGTAACAGCATAACGGGACGCAAAGCCTGAAGAAACTTTGACAACATTGCAATGGATGACTCCGCCGTTTCGTCTCCCTTGATGCAAGGCCAACTCAACAGAGAGCGCTCGAATTGCTCGAAACCGGCCTCTCGAACACACTTGATGTGCCGTTCTTCTTGGACCGAAAGACTCTTTGGGGGAGACCCGGCTAAGTGTGTTTGGTTGGACCTCAACATAGAAGCGGACGCGTCGCTGTCCATAACCGGATTAGCGAGCTCTCCGAGACTGGCGACGGTAATTATGGGAGTGTCTGTATTGTCCGGCGGAATCTGTCGCTTTTTAGGAGTGCACGGGAGTGCAGTGACATGTGTGTATTCTGTTCATGAAATCTCGAGTCAGGTTCCGCTTTTGTGATACCTCCCTTTCCCCTTCCCCGTGCACTTACCGTATGATGCATTCGGTTGTACGTGCTCGTGGACTCCCGGAACGTAAGACAGGAGCTCTGTACTGCGATTTTGTGACAGCTCCTGCACTACATCGCCGAGTGAGCGGCTCATGCGCTCCTTTTGGCTGCTGATCCTGTTCAGAGCTTGATCTGAACCATCTGTGGCTTGCAAATAGTAAAATTGAACGACATCGGCTTGCTGGCCTTGCCTGACAAAGCGGCCTTTGAACTGTCCGAGACCGCTAGGACACCAGTGGCCATCCAGGCTGATAATAACCGAGGCACGGGTCAAGGTGATTCCCTCGGTGCCGACATCAGATATCAGGGTGATACGAGACTTTGCAAGACCGATGGCTGAAGCAGGCAAATCCTTTATATCGCAGTGGACTTCATGGTCGTTGTCACTTTGTATGGCGTCAATTATTCCTTGTCTTTGTGTCTTGGACGTGCTCCCCGTCAAAGTGGCGAAAGAAAGGTTCGCTTTAGCGAAGCAGTATGCGATGTATGAATAATGGGATGGCCAACAGCAATAGATGATGATCTTCCGCTGTAGACTGGGAGGGAGACCTCTCTCTCTATCCTGAGCCAGGATGCCATGACAGATATCTATCGCCATCTGCACCTTTGCAGAAGTGATTAATACCTGCGGATCCGAGGGGAATAACCCTCCCGTCATCGTCGTATAAGGGGCTATGGTGGTTTGCCTAGATATAGTGAGAAACGCGTCGTTGATTTTGCAGGCTTGCGTGAGGTGGCGTTTGCGGATGAGCTCGAGTTTTTGGTCGTTGCCCATCACATGGTTTTCTAAGTGCGCCGTGATAGCCGTGTGTAATTGCTTTTTCACCTCGGGTAGAGTCCGATTGACGGGTCCTTCTCTGCAGCCTTTGTTGAGAGACATGTTCGCCAGTAACTTTTCTTCTTCCGATGGTGTGCAAATCAAAACCTTGGAGGACTCCTCCGGCAACCGGAGAATGTTAGAGGTTTGGCTTGCTGTGAAATCCTGACGAAGAGCTCCACCGCTATCGAAGCACCCTGACGGAAAATAGCGTGATTTTTGCGACCGATACACGATGCTGCCGGCAAATCTGTTCAGTATGGAAGTATACATTTCGTCCTCAGCTCGTTTGATTGCTTCGTTTGCCATTTCAACATTGACTTTGGCTACTTCGGAGTCTATGCCTATAGCCGACGATATGGCTTCGCTTCCGGACGTGGTCGTTATCGCTGGAGCATATGTCTCTCGCTCCGCACACGGGAAAATCTCTGACAGTTTGTCAGGAACTATTGAGCTATATTGGCGCGCGACTGCGCGAGCTCGTTCTAGACTGGATGTGGTATCCTTGAGCCAGTCATAATAGTCTGAGGCGTCATTGCATAAGGCGCGGGGATGTCGTGCAGCCTTGAAGATGTTGGCTAAATCCATGGGAGAATTGATCACCGGAGTTGCAGTCAACAGCAAACGCAGACAAGATAGTTTGCTCAAGGCATCGATTGCGCGATGGTCGACTGTAGGCGGGTTGCGATATCGGTGTGCTTCATCCAGGATTATGGTGGAAAAATTCATCGAAAACAAGGTTTCGCGTGTTTCCCTTGCCAATGCCTCATCGGGCATTTGAGTTTTGGCGAGGTCGAGACGAGAGAATTGCTTACGAACAAGCATTGACTCCACCAGGATTACGATCGGTTTGTCGTTTCGACGCGAGCTGCAGTGGCGCACCAGTCTATGACAGCTTTCGATCTCTGATTTCGTACGGTATCGCACAATTTGCAATGAACGAGAATCCAAGGTTCTCGCTAGCTCCCTCCACCATTGTTCCAGAATTGTTTTCTGAACCACAACGAGAATTGGAGCGTTTGGAGGCGCAGCTCGTTCTGAAGGATCGGTGGCGCTGAAGCGAGTTTCCCAGCCGGGAAGGATGATTTCGGGTCGAGGAAACATTCCCAGAGACTGAGTAGGATTTAAGTTCGGGGCCGATGCTTGGGTGGGCTGTCTAAAACACTGGCGGTGCCGATATACAAATGGAGGATAGGTCACATCTCCTCCAAGTACATCCCTTGGGCGTTCTAAAAGCTTGAGATGCGCGAAGGCGACTCCCGTGAGGAACATAATGGCTTGCAGGGTTTTACCGCTGCCGACAAAGTCGTTGAGGAGCTGAACTACGCCGTGCACAGCACCGTCGAATCTGGGATCAGCTTTGCATTCTCCCTCATCGTCGGCCCAGATGGCTTGCAAGAGGGACACGGCGGCGATGGACTGATGTTGCCGAGGTCGTGGAGCCTCAGGAAATGTCTGACGTAGGCCAAACCATATCGGATGATCCTCACCGTTGACTGTGGTGCACTGAAACCCCATGAAGTCGGCTATGCGCTTGGTAGTCAGAGTCGTGTTTCGAATACCCATTGAATCGTCTTCGTGGCGATAAAGACCGTTCTTGATTTCGGAAGCGAGCGTCGGTGGTACGGAAGGTATCGTAAGAAAAACGGCTGATCTCCCGAAGTCTTGGAACGATTTTGATTCCTCACCCGAGGATGTCGCGTCCCCCACTGTACTGAGGTGTCGATACATAAGCGGTGGGATAGCTGTGGCTCTCACGACGGCCCAGTCAGAAAAATCTTGGGTTCACAACTGACAGAAGTTAAAGAAGCTTACCTTCGTCAGTGCTTGAGAGCTGTAAGCATGCCTCGGTGTGAAGTGCCATTCCTGCGTGTGCATGCGCCAACTCTGCCACGTGTTGTATAGTGGGGTAAGTATCCCATACTCCCTTGATTATCTCGCACGCATCGTGCATCACTCGATCAAGGCGGATATACGTAGGCGGATGCACGTCCATAAGTTGGGTATCCTGCGATCGCAACAGTTCGCAGAGTTGGAACAATGCATGGTCGTTGATCTCCGTCCAGAGCAAACTTGCCCAGCGCTGAAGCGACGTCTCGGAAGATATGTGCACTCCCAATTGGTCCACATCAAGATGCGTAATCAACTTATGGTACGCGGCTGGACTCTGTTTTGTATCAGATCTTGGGCTGACGGTGACGTCCAGGTCCGGAAGAAGAGATTTCAGGATAATGTGTACCTGGGCGCCGTCCACCGGTACATCGCTTAAGGGCAACGCTCGTTCGATTCTGCAAACGATCCCGGCAACCGCGACCAGACGCGCCGCAGGTAAGAAATCCCGCATATGTCGGTCGAATCGCTTCTTGAAACGCTCGCAGTAGGAAATGGTCCAGTTGTTCACAGCCCTGGCGTATGGCGTACGGAGAGCTGAGAGTGGCGTTCCGTCGGACTCGTCCCTTGCCATCCCTTCTAATCCGAACACACTTCGAACGAGCACGCCGCGCTCTTGCTCATACATTCTGTATTTCGTAATCTAAAGGAAGCTATTGGTAAGTATCCGAAAGTGATACCTCTCCCACATTCGCACTTGCCTTGCTGGAATCCGTTTCCCAGCCTTCGTCAAATGGATGACAGGAGGCCCGAATGAATGTTTCCGAGAGATATCGCATGATTTCGACGATGCGCTTCAGGGGTTGTCTTTTGATATCGTCAAGTTCGTCTATTTCTTCTTCCCATAGTCGGAGGCTCGCAAGATCGATGGGGGTGGGGGTGATGTTCGTCCGAGCATGTTGAAGATGCACATCTCGGATATGCTCTGGCAGTGAGCTTTCTAATTCATGAAAAACGTTCTGTAAATATGTAGCGGCCTGTACATGTGTTTCAGGATGCGGGATTAGCGCTTCGCTAATGCTCCGTTAATTGGTTTCGGTTGACTTACCTTCCAAATTTTCTCGGCAGCCGGTCCTGGGCCGTTAAGGCTTCCCGCTGAACTAGCAATCCTGCGCATGACCGACAGCGAGTCGTCGTGATCGGGAAAAAAGGCTCGATAGTCGGCCAAAAATTGCATAGTATGCTCCTGCGAAGGCGTTATCAGTCATTGGCGTCCAAGAAGGGTTCGGCCGCGTGACTCACCCATTTCTCGACTTCTTCGTCCGACAGCTCTCCATCATCTGGTAGCCGTTTCGCCCATGCGGCCGTGAAGAACATAATTTCCGCGCGAAAAAAAAACGCTGGACGGATACCAGCTAAAGCCAGATTGAGAGCCGGGTGGATTCCACAACAATGCACCAGGAAGGACAGCAATTGGAAGGCTACGCAATGAGGAGCGAAGTTGGGAAGGCCGACGAGACTGGCCGCGTTGGTCCATTTCAGCCTTTGCTTTCCTTTTGGTGATTTGATGACTTGGTCCATATTCGAGACAGCGGGAGACGGTAAAATCAAGCAAGTCGAAGCCACTAGCCTTCCTTGGGGTCTTAACTGCACACTGTATATAGAGAACGGGAAGACAGGAGGAACCTATGCGATATCACGCCTGATGACACGTCGTCAATTTTAAAGGGGGTCGATCTTTCCATCAATGTTCTTTCACTCTTCCAGAACTTTTAGGGGATTAATTTCTGGGGTCTTCGGCTTAAAGCGACATTCTGGGGCTACGTTATTGAGGTCGAGCTTCAAAAACATAGGGTTAGGAATTGAAGTTAACAACCTCGAAATACCTGGCCAAATGTTGCCCGCTAAGTTTCATTGTCGCTTGAACTTCGAGACACAGGCCGGATAGCCTCAGCCAACAAGATACCCCTCTAGAGAGGACCAGGACGACATGAAATGCTCCATCTTCCGGATGGTTTTGCTAGACTTTGATCGGGTGGGTCCAATGTTGACGCTGTCCCGTAAGTGCACACACACAAGGTCTTGTATTACGTGTCGTGGTTGATGATTTTGTTCCGCAGAAGAAGGTCGTACACGCATTCCTTATCCTCACTCGCCCCAACTTGAACGAGTATCGTCTTCTGCGCTCGACAAGGTCGATTCTGCCACCTTCATCTGCAATGAAACAAGGCCGCCCAGTGACGGTGACAGTCAAGTCATGAAAGAAGAAATGCAGTCGGAGGTGGAAAAAAGACTGAAACGGTCATGGGACCACGATGACACAGAAATCACATTAGAACCACCTCCGAGCAAGTCTCAAAAGCGGCAGGTATCCCATACGGATCCAAGTGGTAAGTGGTGGGTCGCATATTCATGAGGAGAGAAAGTTATAGCGAGGTTTACACAGGGTTAGGGGTTAGGGGTTAGGGGTTAGGGGTTAGGGGTTAGGGGTTAGGGGTTAGGGGTTAGGGGTTAGGGGTTAGGGGTTAGGGGTTAGGGGTTAGGGGTTAGGGGTTAGGGGTTAGGGGTAGGGAATGCCATAGGTCTCAACACTAAGTATACAACAGGGTAAAAGCACTGATAATCGGGAAACTATAGTCTAAAGGAGAAACTGAGAAAGACGAGACTCTATATTAAGATCTTGACTAATAGCTGGCGAGTGTGGCGAGTATTGCTGGGGTATGTCCAGAGTTGAAGCCTGTCGGCACTTAGAGAACAAAGCTCTTTGCTTTGGCTCTTAGCAGAATCAGAGATAGTTGTTGGCAGAGCGTAGAGAATGCTGAGGGTGTAACCGACTGCTGCCACGCCTTGAGGCACTTTGCTGTGTCGTCATCCATCATTCCTCCCACGGTAAAGACCAGAGGAGTAAACGGGATGTTGTTGGCCGGGAGTCTCCTTCGTTTTCCAGCAGCTTGACCGTCCAAGAACTTCTTGATGTAGGCGTGACCACGCTCCGCAGATTTGATGGGTTGGATTTGGGGCGGAATGTGGGTCTCGACAGAGTCTCGGCAGGCAAGCGATACGACGGTGACATCGTATTCGTGGTTGGAAAGACCGGATGCCTCTGAACCAGTCACTCGAAGATCGTTTCGACGGTTGGTGTCGGCGATATAAGGTTCGACCGCGACTCGGACTCCTTCGGCTGATTCAAGTGCGCGTTTGATGGCGTACTTGACTTGCTCGTGTCGAGCAACGAACCAAGGTGTACCCTTTTTGCAGACTTCAGGGTGTCCGGCGGTATTCACTACCCCGCAAAGGGAGCAAACGGCTGAACCGGGGTTCAAAGTTCGATGGTGGAGGGCGGCCGAAACTTCAAAGTCCGTGAGGCGTAACGCTTGGTGAAACGGAATTACCGAAAGCCACTTTCTGCCCAAACCCGACGCCGATTCTAGAACGGTTTTGATTTGGTGGTCGTCGAGTGTGTGGAAAAGGCTTTCCTGTTGCGCTTCAAACGCTTTGCCGCATCGAACTCGCTGAGGCGAGATTGAATCCGGGTCTTCGGGGTCGGTAAGGGTCGGCGGTAATGGCACGGGTCCAAGGAGCGGTTCTAACAGCTTGTCCGAGGTCTCCGAAGCCGCAGCGTGGGCCAGAGGTGCACATGTCTTGTATGACAAAAGCCCTAGGCCTCCCATTTTGACCGGAAGTGACATAAGGGTCTCGTCTTGGCGCAAGGATTCTGCCGGATCGGAGGAGCTTCGAAGTCGAAGAGCGGCTCTCCATATGATAGAGTCCAGCCTGTCCCATTCCGATTCGATATCATCGGTCACGAGACAACGTTGAAGGTGCCGGAGATCCTGCTGCATGCACTGTCGGAGTAGCAGTAGCGCGTGTTGATGAGGAACGTCGACTAGCTTGTCGATCTTTGTCTCGAGCTCGTGGACTTTTGTTTTTAAGAACAATCGTCTTGCCCAAGCAGGTCCAACGCAGGAACCCAATATCTTCAGACCGTTGGTATTCACATCAGTGATTGACGTTATGAACGACTTTTCCCGGTTGAGCTTCAGGGACGATCCAGCCACGGAGAAGAAGTCCTCCACTTCGGCCAAGGTCTCGTCCGTTTTGCTAAGGATATACACATCGTCTAGATAGGCTAGAACGATGCATTCCGGGCCGAGCTGCCGTGAGAGTTTCTCCAGGATTGGCCGAATGCCCATAGAGAAGAGTAAGGGTCCAAGCGGGTCGCCTTGACGGACTCCTTGAGCAGACGGGATCTGGGTGATGTCACCTGCGCCACCGCCGATTACCAAACGAGACGGTTTATCGTAAGCCCATTTGGCAAGTCGGTAGAGGCCGGGAGCGTGTTGCTTAACCGCTTTTTCCATGTCCCGTCGGTCCAGTGTATTGAAGGCGTTCGAAATATCCAGCGAAGTAACGTGAGTGTAATCCTCGTCTGCTGAGCCATCGATAGCACGTTGAACCGCTCGGATAAGAGGCTCAACGCCACCTTTTGTTCCGACACCGAATTGACCGGTCGAGAGGAAATCCGGCTTGAAGGTATGTCGCAGGACGGCCTTGGTGCACAGTCGGTAAATGAGTTCTCCGACGGCGATAGGTCGAACTCCTCCGTCCGGCTTTTCCAGGGCAACGAGCCGGGAAGAGCACAAAAGCTCTTTTCCGGGGGCGGTACCGGCCAAAACCATGCTCACCAGGACGGTAAGCATTTTCTTGAACGAGTCCGACCGAACAGCCAACTTGAGTAAAGGCACCGTCCATCCCGAAACACCAGGAGCGGTATCCGGCTTGAAGGAGTAGAGAGCCTCGATAATGGCCTCAGTCGAAGGTGGTGTATGTTGAGCCGGACCGGGGAGCGCACCGAAAGGATTTCTGGGTCCTTCCGGATGTTTCGCCTTGAGAATTTCGATAGTTTCAGCTGTTCGACTGGGTGCCGAACTGAACCCACCGAGAGTCCTAGCAGCGTGACCTAGTCGACCGACTTCGACTTGCTTGATAGCTGAAGGCGAGGATCGGTCGGCTTGAGTGTTCTCGGGCCGCATCGTTGGGAGTGATACTTCCGGATAAAGAACTAGGCGGTCCCTGGCAGTAGTTGCCTGACCAGGAGCGAGACCTATCTTCGGTAGACATAGAATGTCCAGCACGTCTCTGTCGCTGGGCGGTCCAGCCAAGAAGTTGTTCGCTACCCTTTCAGCAGCATCCGAGAATGATTTTGCCACTGAAGGGGGTAGCTGCTTGTACGTCGTTGGGAGTGACGCCAAACAATCCAAGGCCGCTTCGTCGTTTTCGAATTGGAACGAAGACGACCCAGGATGACGGACCGAAGCAGCAAGTCGGGCTCGGTTGTTGACCAAAGGTACTGGTGCTCGAGCGGGAAGAGGCACCGGTGGAATTCGAGATCGTGAAGGTTCGATTGCGGGAGGAGTCGGTAGTCGCTCCCTTCGCCGAGACGCCGAAACCGGAATTCGAGAAGGGCGTAAAGCCCCGGGACGTTCGATTCTTTCTATGGAATCGATGGATTCCACCGATTCCTGTCTTTGATCCCTCTCGCCAAAGTAAGGATCTTGT
>JASBWT010000061.1:0-38119 GCA_030039255.1 Naganishia friedmannii | reverse complement strand
ACACCCAAGAGTCGGCTGAATGGGTGGACTGCACCGGAAGATCGCGGGATGGCGGAGGCGGCGATAATCGGGACGACAGAGCGGACGCGAGGACAGACGACGGCGGAGGCGAAGACAGCGGACGGGGGAGGAGGAGCCCAGCGCCAACCGGACGGAGGCAGGAACGACAGCGGAGCCGCACCGACGCTGGGGAAATTCAGGCCCTTCGCGGTGAGGCACTGGTTTTGAAGGGACAGTAAGCGGTGGACGGCAGGGGGAGAGTGCTTTGTGGATAACGGAGCGGGTATCAACCTACTGGACAGCACCTTCTACCAACTACACGAACAACACTTCGGACCCTTACGGCGGACGACGACGGACATCGGCATGGCGGACGGGAGAGTGACGACGACCCTGGGCAAGGTGGTCGTCGACCTCGAGGTGGTGGCGGACAAGGGCGGAATCGTTGTGCCTACCGAGTTCCATGTGATGGATTCGAGAGACAACTGGTTAGCGTTACTCGGTAAACCCTGGCTAGAGTACGTACGCTTCACCCACGACTACGAGAGGGACGTGATGATGCATACCACGGACGACGGCACGGTGATGACGTTCCAGAACGACAACTCGAAGGAGGAGGGACCGCGGACGGCGTGGTTCGTCACGGAGATGGAGGAGGCGAGGGCGCCGGAGATAGAAGAGATCAGGGTGGGTTCGGGTAGCCGAGCGGAAGCGGTGCTAGCAGCGGTGAAGGTTGGGCCGGAACTGTCAGCGACCGAGAGGGGCAGGGTTGAGGACTTGGTAAGGACATACCATGACGTATGGGCCCTGAATCTCTCGGACGTAAGGCCGAGCAAGATGCCGTAGCACAGGATCGAGGTGAAGGCAGGGGTGGTGTTCCCGACGAGGCCGCAGAAGAAGACGTTCTCTCCACAGGAGAAGGTATCAGCCCATGAGCAGCCGAAGAAGCTTCTGGAGGCGGATATGATTGTGGCGGTAACGGCGGAGAGGATCAAGTGCGTGAGCCCGGTAGTGATGGCGCCGAAGAAGGACTCGGGGATGCTGACGACGGAGCAGCTGAAGGAGATGATCGAGGCGGCCATGGAGGGAAGGTCGACAGAGGTGAGGACTACGCCGACGGCGGTCAGCTACCGTGTGTGCCATAACTACCGGCCGTTGAACATGGCGACGCAGGTGCCACCGTTCTTACCGGGAGACTTGATGGAGAAGATCGGGAAACACGCCGGGAAGAGGTACCGCTTTAAACTCGACGCCATGAGCGGGTTCCACAATATCTTGTTGGAGGAAAGGAGTAGACCGTACACTGCGTTCTGGATACCGGAATTGGGTTATTTCATGTACAAGCGGTTGCCGATGGGGTTGTCGGGGTCGCCTACCACTTACCAGATTGAAATGCACACGGCCTTCGAGGGGATAGTCGGGCCGGAGGCAGGTGTTGACCTGTGGATGGACGATATGTACGGGTCACACGAGACGTTCGAGGGGCTTTTCCGACTGCTGGAGGCGGTGCTGGAAAGGGCGAGGGAGTGGCGCATCTACTTCTCGCCGAAGAAGACGGAGCTCTTCCTCGACGAGATCACCATAGGCGGTCAGGTGGTATCGAGGGAGGGCGCGACACCGGACCCCTTGAAGGTACTCGCGATCGTGCAGTGGCCAATGCCGAGGACGGTGAAGGACGTGATGTCGTTTGTGGGAACGTGCGGGTTTTTCAGAACCATGATCGCCAACTTCGCACGGATCGCAGCACCATTGACAGATTTGACGCGGGAGGCCAAGAAGAAGGGCGTCGCGTATAGGCTGGCGATTGAGGGCACGACCGTGGCGGACAGGTGGGGTGAACTACAAGACGCAGCGTTCAATGGACTGAAAAGGGCGGTAGCGTCCGGGCCGTGCGTGGTGGCACCGAGGTATGAGGCTGCGGGGAGAACGGTTTTCCATATAGCGACCGACGCGTCGTCGATTGGGTATGGAGCGCATTTGTACCAAGAGCGGGAAGGGCGGACGGCGACGATCGCATTTGCGAGCAAGAAGAACACCGAGGCTGAGAAGAACCGCCATAGCTTCGAGCAGGAGCTGATGGCGATAAGGTGGGCGTTAGCTCAGTTCCACGGGTACACGTTCGGGCAGGACATAATCCTACATACAGATTGCCAAGCGGTCAAAGCAAAGATGCGTTGAACAAGGAAGCGCCGTCGCAGATGTATAGCAGGGCGAAAGACGTGATACTCGGATCAGGGGTGGTCTCGTTCGTGCACACCCCGGGGTCGGCCAACGTCGTCGCGGATGGGCTGAGTAGACGGCCGGGAGGCGAGGCAGTGGAGGAAGAAGAGGGCGACTACCGGCTGAAAGGCGTGGTCAACGACGTGTGGTTCATCCGAGTAGATGCGGAAGGTCGGAAGGTGAGGGAGGAGTTCGCGGACGACCAGCTGGAAGACATGGTCCTGTTCCTGACGGGAATTACGGACATCAAGGAGGATCGAGTGGTGCGAAGGGCGGCGAACTACTGGATAAGAGGAGAATACCTGATGCAGTACAACAAAAGCACGGGTCAGCCGATGAGGGTCAGGGCGGATAAGGGGGGACTCGAGAGAGCTGTGAGGGCTCACGAGGCAGTGGTGCACCAAGGGATCGACTTCGCCACGAGGCATATCCGGACGACGGAGACGTGGGCGAACCTGCGGAACGACGTGCAGGAAGCGATCAGCACTTGCGAGAGGTGTTGTAGGTTCGGACCGCGTACGAAGGCGTCTCTACTCACGACGATGGCACGGTACCGATGTTTCTCCACGGTGGCGATGGACTACCTAGCGATGCCGGAGGATCAGGGATGCAAACACTTGCTGGTGGCGGTGGACGTCTACTCACGATTCGTGTTTGCCTGGCCGATATCCGGTAACCCACGGGCGGAGACGACTATACAAGGACTACGGTTTTTAGAGGAGAGATACGTGACACCAACGGAACTACTTACCGACGGCGGATCCCACTTCCTGTGTTCGGAGGTGAAGACGTGGTTGGCGCGGCGCTCTTCCTTCCTGACAATAGCGGCACCATATCAGCACGTTGGAGTAGTCGAGGCGGCGAACAAGCTGGTGCTGGACAGGATGCGGCGACTTACCGGACAGTCACTCGATCCCATCACGAACGACCTCAGATTCCAATGGATGGAGAGGCTACAAGAGGGAGTGCGGGCGATCAACGACCGGAAGATTGAATGGCTAGGAGGCTACTCACCACGGCAGGTCCTCTTCGGACTGGGAAACGAGGCTCCGGCGACAACACACCGACAGGCGTTCGAGGACAGGCAGCGGGTAGCGGAAGAAGCGGAGAAGGCGTTTGATGGCGAGCAGGTGGCGAGGATCGAGAGGAGCGGAGTGCTGGCGGCGAAGGAATGGGCGGTTGGCGAACTGGTGCTGGTGTACGACCCGTCGCAGGACAACGCGAAAACCACGGCGAACAAGATGCGGAGGAAATGGATGGGACCTTTCAGGATACGACAAATCTTTCGAGGGACAGTGACGGTTTCAACAATCGACGGACAAATGCTACACAAGAGGATTGGGAAGAGTAGGCTGAGGAGATACGGGAGGTGAAGGGAGCGAGGGGAGAGGAGAAAGGAGGACAACAGGCGTGATGAGGACGTCACGCTTGCGGGGTGGGAGTGTTCAGGAGAGAGGCTTCGGGCGCCGGAACGCGGAAGCAGATAGAGAACCGCGGTGCTCTCTTTCGGTCTTTTCAGAGGTTTTCCAGTCAGGTTTTCCCTCTGTCGGCAAGGCCGGCCGCGGTTCAAATGGAATAGAACAACGTTTTACAGGGTTTTAGCGCATTACGTCGGGACAAGCCAATACATCGTCACTATCCGCAGCGACCGACCTGTTCAACAGCCATTCTACACGCGCGTTTCAATTAGGACTGCATTACTGGAGTCGTCCTGTCCAGTTAGGCATAACTAATTGGAAAAAGTCCCCGCCCATGCTGACAGCTCTGTCCTCCAGATTAGGTAGCCAGCTGGAGCTTTCAGCTGGTGAATCTTCCAACCTAATTTCGAACCAGACTGTACGCAGCTCTGTACGCCCCTCTCCTGCAAAAATGGCATTAGATAAGCAAATGCATACGATCGACCTCAAGTCCCTTCGAGGATCAGTCAACTAGTTGAGCAGAGAGGTATCGCTTTGTAGCATTCAATCTATTGCAACATTCCCAATGACTGCTATTGGTATTGTCGCTCTTGTTTGCTCTTTCGAGGACTCTCGCGTCATTCATCCGCTGTCCGCCGCACTGCACGTTCGTACAACTGGCCAGACCATCTTGGTCTATCACTTCCGCTCGCTGGTTATCTGTTTCGCATGTAGTGAGTTCGCGTCAAATGCTGATATGTTACCCATTCGCTAACCCAATCCCTCTCTGCAGACCTCTTTGTATCTCTATAGAACCTATGCTTTATTTAATTTTAGATCTGTTTCATCAGTTGGATTGGAGACTCGCGGTTGCTATGGATATGCTGAAATCCAAAGAAGACGGGTTGACTTTGCGGATCAAAGAACGTGCCAGTAAGCAGGATGTCAGCGTATGATGTTACCACCTCCTCCCTTACTATCACACCGCTATCCCTGTTGTTTATACGTTCCGCCTTTCCTTTATCATGACACCACTACCTCATCCTTTACAATCTCCGTCGTTCCTTCGCATGCCGTATCCCGAAACTACTGCTACATTGTGCAGCGGGATTACTGGCAGAAAACCCTCCGTCACACTGTCATTCTGTATACTGATTCTGCTACCTCTGCGAAATATTGGCACATAGGTTACAATCATTACGCTTTGGTGGATCGTAACCTTGCGGTAGATTACACCGCAAAGATGCTAAATGCCACAGTGGTTCGGTTTGGATCATCATCGCCGTCGTAAGCATACTACTGACAAGATATAGGATAACATCGGTTCCCTTTCGGTACACGACAGCCGTTCACATTGCATGTTCGGACCAAAGTAGCTGACCACATTGCGACTTCACTCTGCTTGACTTGTGTAGAATCTCGGATCCTTGAGCTGCTATCACGCAGGAAACTGGACTTCAAGGCAGACTACTTGGTTCGTCAAAAAGGTTACATCAAGTAAGAAAGGTCAGAGTGTCTGTGACACAAGCCAAGGTGAGTGTATGTACAGCTTATGTAGCAATATGACCGCGCATTCACATCGCCGTGCATTGACCTAGGGAAACTGCACTGGCACTTCTTTCAGATGAAGGATATGACACAAATCGGGATGATTCGACAAGGGAGACGGTTCTGTGGGAGCGGTTGTATTGTGAGTGAGACGATTTCTCACCGTGTAATGCGGTATACATTTGCTAATGCTACCACGATATCCTTTCATACAGATGTAGTCCTCCGGTATATGTTCATTATACACATTTAATCTCTCAACATCAGAACTCGCACTACAGCCACAAAGCACTCTCCTGTCCCTCCTTGGCCCGCTGTCTGATTACATCCTGCAGCTTCGAAATCGACATCTTGTGGGAAGCAAGGTACACATCGAGCGACTTCACAACGTCAAGTTCAGGTTCGGTGCGTTCCTTCGCAAGCCGCTGTATCTCATCGATGATGATCTTCCTCGTGAGGACAGCTTCCTTTGCGCTTCTGACTTTACATGACCTTGGGCTATCATGTCCTTCACTGACAGCCTACCGAATACTCCCTCTTCCCATTCCCTCCATAGCTCCAACACTGTTGAATGGTTGCTCTCCATTACGAACTTTTGCGTGCAGGGGGTGCTGGAATTGTTTTGAGTAGGCGTGATGCTGGGACCGGGTGCTGCTCGCGGCGATTCTGTTGCCAATTCGCTTCGCACTTGTCGTGAGTTGATGGCGGCCGTTTCCAACTGTGAGGCTAAACCGTCCATCATCCCTCCCGCTCTTCCATTCGCACTTCCTTCCGCACCACTGGCCGAGCCGGTAAGGTTGTCCTCTTCTGCGTCGGGAAGCCGTAGTCCCGTCTCAAACACGCCACTGGATATCGTGTGCAGGCTGCTGGCGAGTATTCCGAGGGTCGAGGCCACTGTACGTATAGCGGAGCTGTTCTTACGATGCTCCTCGGTCAGCTTATCAATTACTGGCATGATGTCGGTCCGTATCGACGATGTCTCTTGTAGAACCGATTGTCGCAAGTCCCTGAAATTGTTCCCCAACGAACCTCTCATCGCATCACTCGCATCCGCTAACTTTGGCATTGCCTGTTGTAGGACAACCTCCCGAGGATTTACGGCTTCTACAACGCTTGCTCGCACACGGTCCGCGAGCGAAGTAATGAGAGTCGTTTGGAATACATCGTGCTTCAATAGTAGGTGGCTCGGATGCGTTTGTTGAAGGAGCGCGCAGCCCTGCAAGAGGACGCGCCGGAGTCGGGTGAGAAGGGTAAGAAACCCACGAGCTGCGACACTTCGTGTCTTTGCCGCTTCCAACTTGATGAGCCTGCGGAAATGCGTTGGAAGTTAGTGCTCCGTAAGTCCCATCCGTACCAACCATACTATCGCACCAAAGCTGAGCATGCGGAAAGATCTTGTCTTCCAATTCCTTCGGTGGAACCAGATCCCTCGAGAGCCAGAACGTACCAGGTTGAACGTTGAAACCGGCAAGCATTCTCATCGTCTCTCTCGGAAGGGTTGTAAGGTAGTACTGGGTCATCGATGACATATCCCATTTCCCTGCCCTTCTAATGTCGGATTTTCCCGCTCCTTTCAGGTCTGCCATTCGCCGCCGATCCTCGGAATATATGCGTCACCGATTTGGACTCAGAGTCCATGCCGGAAGTCTGTAGGATGGTTTTAACCGCCTCATAGTGAGCATCGGATGTCATAGGTAGCTCTGCATCTTTCCCGAGAAAGAGCCAGAGATGGTACCAATCTTCAGGAGCATCTACTTGAGGAAATGCGGCTTGTTGCTTTCCGAATGTTTCGCCGCTGATGTGAAATCTATTATACCATGCCAAATCGTCGTATGGCGGATGTAAGTAGAAATGATAGATCATGATGCTGATGAGCGTCTCACCTATAAAAAAAAGCCACATTACCAAGGCGCCCATTGGACAGCACCTCCAGTCCTTGTTACGCATCGCGCCCATATACTGTGTCCGTCCCTCTTGATTGGTTTTGCCATTGAGAAGAAGGATAACCATTACATCACACAAACTCGGTCCCTCTTGTTCGTCCAAAGACAGGAACTGAAAATCTGGAAGCTGGATGCCTCTAGTGTTATCTCCCCTGAGAAGACCAGAGTGAGAGAGCAGACATAGTTCGATCCCGGAGGCCGTGAGGCGAGTTACGGTCGAACCCTTCGTTCAGAATGTTGGCAAATTGCTGTCCAAGCTGTATCCGTCCAGGAAGGTACCTTTCGCCAAATACATCAGCTCAGCCTTTGCTGTATACAACTTGGTTTCTCATGTCGCACCTTGGGCTCTGTCGTTGAAGTGACTTTTCTTTAAGTCCGCATTCTTTCGCTTCAACGTCTGACCGAGTGCTTGAACCTCCGGGTGCGCTCGTGGACTGACCATCACAGTCTGGGTCGTACTTCCTTGCGCCTTTTGAAGATCGCACAACGCGCACAGATATCTCTCCATCGTTTTCCATCCCACCTCTCTCCCGCTTGTGACATCATCGGCTGGAGAGCCCTCTCTCGCCGTCTTCTCTCCCTTGCCCCGAGAGCGATGCTGCCTTCCTCTCAATTGCTCGCTAAGAAAAACCGCAACTCTAGATCCTGTAACCAATGTCCTGATTGCATGTAAGGAATCATTAGCTACGGTCCACCGATCTTTCCAAGGTCTAATGCTCTCCCTCAATCGAGAAAGCAAGCAGAGAAAAATATTTCATCATTTACCTGTGCATTTCCTCCATGTTCCGCTTCACCTCATCTACTTGGTCGAGAGGAGGCTTTCCATCTCTCTCCACTGCTCTCTTCAAACACCAATCCCTGTATTCCTTCTGGGGACCCTTGTAGGAGTTAGTAGTCGCTTTAAGCCGTGATTTCTCAATAATAGCGTTCAATGCCGCCTGATCATCTGCTGAAACCTCGATCTGCTGCATCGCCATGTTGAAGGTGATGGACTGTGTAGCCCTCCTAAGCTGACTTGTCATTGTTCAAGTCTTGTGTCGAACTATTGGCTGGGAAGAGGCTGCTATGATATGGATCTGTGACAAGTGAAGTACATATCTCCTATGGTCGTCTCTGTCCTAAACCAATTTTACTCTGCACGGCTCAGTCACATAAGGATGTAGCTAAAGCAAACCAGAAAAAAGGCATCCGGCCGGAAAAAGATGGCCGGATAAGGGTCAAGGGGGGTCGCGTCCTAAAGCCCCGCTCTGGACAGGCCAGCCCGCCTCGCGTCCGGACGCCTAGGTACAGGTGACAATATAGTTATGTATTCTTAAGAGCGTCCTTTTTCGTGTTGCGCGCGTGCATCGTCGTCATTTGTTGTCACCCAACTCCGATAACTCTGAACGACCGGAAAAATAAAATGTGGAGGTCATGCTGAGATGCGTCGCAGTCTGAGACAAGAACTGTCAGCATGTAAACTCACAGGTTCAAGCTATCCTGACGGGAGATGAAATCGAGCATATGATAATTTGAAACTCCTGAGTCCTGATTGTAATTCGGTGAGCGCCCAACTTTGAAGAAAGCCCACAACATCCGTTATGCCTCAAGTCAGCGAGAGACAGGTTCTGCTGAACCTGCTGGACAACGCTATTCCGCTGCTGCGCCGGAGCTGGAGATCCTTGGTGTTCTACCTGCTTGTGCAGTTTGTGATATCTGGTACGATGGAGGTATACAACCTCACATCGGAAGATGGATGGGAAGCTTTAGTTACAGCTCCTCTTCACGCGATCGTTACCGAAAGGCTACTGCTGATCCACAGACTACAAAGATTGAGAGAACAAGCCATGTCACAGCGCTACTTCGAGCCCTGGCGAGCCTGGAGGGGACTTGAAAAGGAAAGGGATGCAGTCATGGGAAGGCTGGTCAGTCCGAACGATGACTGGTTGAGGCGAATAGTACGCTGATCCATAACTCCGGCTATCAGCCTCAATTAATTTGATTGTGGGTTGACCTCATTTCTACAACGGTGTGACATAGGTCCGAGTCGACCGACGTTCATTCGACTCAATTCTCTCACGCATAGAAGGCGACGCTGTGTGTCGCAACCGCTCGAGGAACCCTCAGATTCCTGTAAAATGGCGGCTCATGGTAGCTCTTTGCGGGCTTGGTCACGGTGGGAATTCAATCGCGATGAAGATGGTTGCGAGCATGTTTTCAATTTCCGGTAGGTAGACTGAGATTGAAACCGATGAATCGATGAAGCGTAACGACTGTTACTGAGGTAGTTTTCGATCTGGCAGAAGGAACAGTCATGATGTGGACCAGACGGGTAATTCTAGCCTTGAACGCGTTACAACAAGAATACATACATTGGCCGAGCAACGAGGAGAAACAGCAGATCAAGACTCGATTCGGTCGGAACTCCGTTTTCGGTCACTGCATCGGAATTGCAGATGGGTCTCTATTCCCTCTGGCGCTGAAACCCGCTTTGCGAGATGATTATGTTTTCTTTAGCCGAAAACATAACTACTCAATAACTACTCTGTTCACATGCGACGACACACGCCGAATTTCGTTCATGAGCATTGGGTGGGGAGGCTCGACGTACGATTCGAGAGTGTACAAAGGCACCGATGTAAGCGTGGTTGTTACTCCTCCCACATGGTCAACAGCCCTTAGCCAATCCATCTCACGAATCACCCGAGCATGAAGGACGACCTCGAGAATTTGAAAGCGAACGCGCGCAGAACAGGTTCATCGTCGAGGATTGGCGCACAGAACCAAGGACGCCGTCGATGCCGTACTACTGGAGCGACTGCGATGAAATAAGCCCTCCAGCCAAAAAGCGGAACAAAGGGCCAGACAAGAAGCACGCCAAAACTTCCAAAATCATCGAAGACACGGTTACCACAGCCGACGAGGCCATGTTGTCAAAAGTCGATAAAATGCGCGAGGAAGCCGTCCAAGCAATGAAAATGAAAAACAAACTCGCATACGAAAAGGAGAAGGACCGCAAGCAAGACGAGTTGCGCAAAAGGGAAGTAGCAGCTCGGGAAAAAGAAGTCGCTCTTCAGGTGGCGGCAGCGAGAAAGATTCAAAGGGATGAATTTATGCGTCTCTGTCGCAAATTTCCGCAGGATTGGGATAGGGCTGGCAGGTTGGCTTACGGAGATAAAATCACATGGGAAGAGCTTCGAGACGACATGCTAGCTTATGCCGAGGGGGATGTTGCTTCTTCTCATCTCGCCTGCCTACTCTCGCCGCGTTTCCTCGTTTTTCCGTCACTCGTTATTCGTTTACAACAAATGCGCATAATATGCACATTCTGTGCCCACTTAGTGCGCAACTTATGCTCACAGGATGCACATCCTGTGCACATCTTGTGCGCAACTTGTGCGCATACCCGTCTGTGCAGCCTAGTATCAGTACCTTTATTGATGGCTGTCGCGGGCAACTAGGCTTGAACTAGAAAAGACTAAGTGTTACCGTTGAGGGGGATTCGGCACACGTTGGTATTGAAAGCAGTTGAATTACGTACTAACGTTATCCTTATTCGAAGAGCCAAGGGTAGTAATCCTGTAAAGATGTCTTGCGGAGAAGGGTAGCTTCGGAGTTAAATGTAAATCAAAGGGTGAAATAGAAGATCATACGAGAGTCTACAGGGGAAGGCTCGCAGCCAACTATATATAGCGAATACCTGGCAGAGAGACTGTCATTCTTGTCTTGCGTGAAGTGCTCAAGTTCGCGCGAAGATATTGGTTCGCGCGAAGTCATCAGGTTTGCGCAAAGTCGTTTGCGCGAAGTATTCAAGTGGCGCGAAACTATTCGGTTTGCGCGAAAGTCGAAGCGTGATGTAAGACAGTGAATAGAGCGAAGTTGTGGTGCGGTAGTCGAAGAAAAGAAAGAAATGGAATCGGTGAATGGTGAAGTTGGCGTGAGGATGGTAGCGACGGTGTTGTGCAGGACGAGTTAGAATGGAAGAGGAAAGAAGTAAAGTAGAAATGAATGTAATATCAAGTCTTACTATACTATTCTATACAGTTTCCCTACAGTGGCGAACAACCTCGCCTTAGGCAAGATATAACTATATAAGCCAGCCCTTTTGGCTGTGAGTTGTGACCCGTCTATAGTTTAATGACTTACGCAAATTAGATCACGATTTTCTATCACTACCCTTACAACTACGACTTAGGATTAGCTACCCTTTCCAGTACGAGTTAGCTAGAAGTCTTTGGCAGTCAGCAAGACAGGTGAGTATTAAATAACAACTGTGTAGAATCCCTACAGGTTCGTTGCTTGCCGCGAAGCTCTAAATCCAGTTCTGACTTATTTGTACTTGTGATTTTTGATCGTCAATATCAAAAATATTACAAGTCCGAATGAGCGCGTAAAGAGTAAAATCGCTTGTACCCAACAGAGGAATTCGACGCCGAGTCGCGCGTGGGAAAATAGGAAATCGAGCAATAGGTTGTCGTGATTTTCGGTGAGTCCTGATGCAAAGATTAACCATACTTCTAACATTGCTTTCATCGTCAGGTTGTACAAATAAATTCAATCTACTACATCAATATGCGTGCGCCTATCCGTTTCGTGTAAAGTACTGCCTAAGGCGCATCCGCTATCCTTCATCAGGCACCATCCCTCTGCTCCCACCAGCACAACGTTGCCTACCGCCGCCAGCACCAACAGCTGGAGGACCTTCTGCCCCCTGACGCGTAGCTATCGCCTCCGCTTCCCACATCTCTTTCAATGCCATCCTATCCTGTCCCTCCCAGAACCAGTCATCCGGTCTTACAAGTAGCATACTTTGAAGGACCGCGCAGGCTTGGACCCAACATACCATCTGCTCGAATGGCTCTCATCCTGAACCATGGCGCGCAGACCTCGTAAGCTTTGCCACCTCAGCTTCATCATGCCGAACATGTGTTCGGCCTTCACACGGACGCGAGCAATCTCCACATTGAATCGCTGTCGTTCCTCCCACGGTACATCCGCGGCGACGTTCGTCTTATACGATGCCACCAGATACTCCGCATCCACACCTTGGTATCCCGAATCTGTGATCAAGTATTCCTCCGGGGTAAATAACAAGTGAGGTCGATGATGGAGCTTACCGATTCGAATTCGATGTTTGGACACAGTCATACACTTAGCAATTCTGACAAGCGTAATTCCGCCGTTCATTCTTTTCGCCGGAACAATCATTCATGCACAGAACGCCAGGAACAGCCTTCCCAACTCTACGCTTATAGTGCCTAGCGAGAAAGGCTTTACCACCGACCTCAATGGCCTTCGGTGGCTGAAACACTTTGAAGCTCGGTCCAAGGGGTTCATGCACGGTACATCCCGTGTACTCGTGATGGATGGCCACGGCTCTCACGCCACATACGAGTTCCTGGAATACGCGAGACAGAGCAACATCAGGCTGGTCAGCCTTCCTCCGCACTTGACGCATTTGCTTCAACCGCTGGATCTTGTTATTTTCAATCCGTATAAACATTTCCATCGCCGACAAGTTAACGAGAAAGCGGACCTCGGGTGCGATCATTACAACATTGCCGAGTTCCTAGCTGGATTGCCGGCCGTACGTAAAGACACGCTCAAAAGTTCCACCATTCAGCATGCTTTCCGAGAGGCCGGAATAATGCCGTACAACCCAGACCTTGTACTGCGAAAGATGGACGTTCCCGCCCTTGCGACTGTCTCAGTCCGCCCTTCTACCCCGCCTCCTGTGGCTGGACCGAGCCGTTTGCCAGCGGCAGTATTTATCACTCCAACCAAGCCTTCGGAGTTCGTCAAGATGCGGCAGGATCTGGTCGCTATGGAGAAGGATAGCCCAGAATATGCTGTAGTGCAAGACAAATTCCAAAGAGGTTCCGTCACGATGGCGTTGAAGGCGGGAAGGATCGAAGAAGAGTGGACGCGATGGCGCGATTACAACCAGGACAAAGATAAGCGACAGAATCATGGGCTGGAACATCTCGCTCAGGGACTACCGGTCGACATGGGTACCTTGCGCCGCATCGACGCACGGCAAATGGCCGATGAACCTCTCGTCGTTTCGCGTGGGCAATGGCTGAAGGAACGCGAAGATATCACCGACGCACACCGGAAAACGGGACCTATCTGCACCGAGCTGGCCAAGTCGACCACCAAGAGGCGAGCCACCCGCGACATCACAACGAAGGATAAAGGAAAGGGCAAAGAAAAGAAACAGCAACCGAAAAGTAAGTGTTGCGTTTTTCTCCTGTTTCACCTTTGCGTGCGTGGCATGCTAAATTCACCTTCTACGGCGAAGATGAATTTGACGTGATTTTTCTTCCTACGATCCCGCTATTGAAGAGCAAAACCAATTACAAGACGAACGGGAATCGAGTCAAGAGCTCGCCAAAGATACTGGGCGGGCAAACGCGGACGACATTCCCTGTTCCAAGGTTTCCCGCTCATCATGACTGGGGGTTGTATTTGTTGCTGTTGTTGAAGGGTTGCCTGCGAGCTTGATCACTTGGGGACAGAACTCAGACGATGCGCGAGGCGCGGATTGTTAACAACGAAAAGATTGACAATTGACTACAGACTTGTAGGGATTCTGCAATGACTGAGGATACATCTATCAACCGATGACAAGGTATTCGGTGAGACTGTATGCTGACTCAAGTCCTTCATGACGTGATTCCACATATCCGGTTATCCAACGCAAAGTCATATATCGAAATCGTAGCGCATCGCTTCCTGTAATACTCCTGAATGAACAATGGTCGAGACCGTGGGCGAGTGTCCAAGCTCACCCGATGTACCTTAGCACTTCGTCGTCAACAATTTCCGAAAAGAAGTGGTGTACACTTCCTGAATTGGAATGGTGCTCATAAGGATAACAGGATGCTAAATCTCGGAATGACTGGTACTTGAAAGTGTTTTCGTGATTCACCTTGGAACGCGATAAAGTCAGAGCAAGACATTCTTTGAAAGTCAACTTATGAACACAGCTCCGAAGTCACTTCACTAGTTGATCGAAGGAGCGAAGTCACTGAGTCAATGAGTCACAATATAACTTATTCATCATGTGTTCCTGCAGTGACGGAAAAGATGCGCTTTGAGCAGCCCTGTCAAAGGAGTGTCACGCGCAATCGTGCTTTTGCCCAACGTATGAAATGAAACACTCAAAGTCGAAGCGGGGAAACGTCTCGGATCCATGTCGTTCATTAGTGACCTCATTTTTCCTACTAGGCAGCTCCGTGGGCCCATCATAATCTAGTTTGTTGCATCATCATCGTCATGATGCTCTGTGGCCTATACACAAAGTGGTGGACGCCTTTGATACTTCAGCACAGAATACCTTGAGTTACAGAGACTGGGAGACACAGATATGGTAGCCTTACAGTCGCAGTTCTGATGGACTATCTCAATCTAACACTAACGTCGAGATTTTTGAGGCGTCCATATGATGACGTTTCATCTCTCTGCTGAGTGCTAGACCTACAACACCATGGGAAAACTGAAGGGGTCTGCGTGACCTCCGACCTGACGTCGTGAAAAAAATCCTTGTCACGACTTTGGTGTAGGGATCCAGTCATGAAGCTTGTCAAGTAACAAATTCAGGAAGCCCCCGAACTAATTACTGCAAAAAGGGAACAAAAATATCCCGTCTCCGGGTTCGACCCTTCAACCTCGGAGGCTGGTGCAATCTTCTACCTCGGAGGCTGGTGCAATCTTCTAGACTATGACCCTTCAGAGAACCCTTCATAGCCACTACACTAGCAACGCTTTCTTAGCAAAACTGCATTTATTGATTATAGAGAGGGCCCACGTTCCGTTTTACTCAATGCTCGTCAAGTTCGACAAGTGTTTTCTTCTTCAAGTCCCATAGCCACTGCAACAAATACAATGATTCATTCATGTCAAGGTTAATGATGTGTTGCAACCAAGCAGTAGATGTTGTTTGGGCTGAGCTTTCTTGTTGAAGGGTAATTTGATGGCACAATGGTCGGGAAAGATACATTTTGTCTTCTCGACAAGGATTTGACTTGAATGCGAAGGATGCTTCAAATTGCTCGAGGGGCATCTAGAGAGCCGTCCGGATATGATCTATTTCGGACATTCACGTTATATGTACGAAAAGGTTGAATATACCCGTTCATGAAATGACAAATCTAGGAAAGTCACGATAGGGTGCTAGCAGTCAAATCACTTCGTGGGAGCAACATCTCTGTACACAGTCTGTCCAGACTCGCATGTGTTCATACCTACCAGAATAGATCATCAGAGACCTTTCTTCTACAATTAGTGACTTTGCTCTCGTGATGCAGTCATGATTAGGCTTGTGACTCCAGTTCATGAGGGGGTTTCAGCGGGATGGGCTGGTAAGACCGTGTCATTTCCCATGGTGCAATAACCGTTTTTTAACTACGATGAAGCTTTTTGAACTTATCACTAAGTCATAGTTGTGAAAGAAGCGCAGCTCAAACAGCGTAGAGATTAAGCCGTTCGCCAAGTACAAGACATGTGCATGAGATCGGGAAAATGCATAATACTAACGCATTGTCGTTATTGCAAAAGGTCGACACGTATATACTTGCAATGTTAGGAAATGATGAGCAACCCACAAGGGCGCGCGTGATCGAGTCCCACATACGGCAGGTCCAATGGATTGCGATCTCTTGCACGCGTTCATGAGAGCCTTCCTGCAACAATCGCTCTGAAGTTTTCGTGAATGAGTCATGTGAGAGATTCGTGAGAAGGAGTTTTTCATGACATTAGGTGGTGGTTCGACAGGGCCTTGCATTTTTCCATGGTGACTGAGCCAAGTTGAAGAACCGTTATCGACTTACGCATTAGCGTTATCCTTGTTCGAAGAGCCAAGGTTAGCTAATCCTATAACACTGTCTTGCGGAAAAGGGTAGCTTCGGAGAGAGTTGAGGCTAGATCGAATGGGGAAATGAAAAATAATAAGGCAGCCTACAAGAGAAGCCGCAAGAGAAGGCCCGAAGCCAGCTTTATGTACGAAATGCCTGACAGAGAGTCTGTCATCCATATTCTGTGCGAAACGTACAAGCTCGCGCACAGGTAAGCTCGCGCACAGGTGCTGGTTCGCGCGAAGTTGTTTGTGCGAAGTATCCAAGTTGGCGGGAAACTGTTCGGTTGACGCGAAAGTACTAGCGTGATCTAAAAGGCGAATGGTGCGAAGTTGCAGCTCGGGCAGTCCAAGAGAAGAAAGAAGTGGAACGTTGCATGACAAAGTTTGTGCTGAGGTTGGTAACGGATGGTAACGCAGGTGTGCAAGGGCTAGTAATAATAGAAGATGAAAGATGAAAGGAAGTAGAGTAGAGATGAATGTAATATCAAGTTTTACTATACCACTCTATACATGGTTTCTCTACATGAAGAGCTAAGAATGGCTAATCTTGTGCAAGTGCCTTGCGCAGAACGGCAGCTCTGAAGGAGCGTAAATCGGAAAGTGAAATAAAGGATGACAAGAGAGAGTTCACAAATATAGGCTCGAGACGAGCTAGATATACTGAATACCTGTCGAAGAGACTTTGATCTTCTCTTGCGCCAAGCTGACAATCCTGCCGCTTAGCTGATGGGGCGAGAATTGGTAGCTTGCGCGAACATCTGAGGTTGGCGCGAAGATGCTTGCGCAAAGAAGCATGCTTCGCGCAAACCCCTGAAGGCTACCACAATAGCGTCGGCGCAAAAAGCTGGAGTTGGCGCGAGACAGTTCGGTTACTGCGAAGTATTTACTAGAGTGATGCATGTAAACAGAAGGAAGACGGCAGGTGAGCAGGCTTGAACCGAATAAGAACAAATTTCGTTGTTGCGAACGACAGTAGAAATTTGTCGGGGTGGTGTATATGAACAAGTCAGAAAAGAGTGCCCAGGTGGTGAGATGTAACATCTATGCTACACTACGACACACAACGATTCCACCACATTTTGAATAGTTTCCCTCAGGCCTATATCTATATTATGTTCCGATACTTGAAGGTCCGCGGCAAAGCCGCTTCTTCCTTAGTGAGGCTGAAAGAAAAGTCCACCAAGCCCTACCATGAAGAACCGGGTGAGGCGGTAAGTTGGGAGAAGCGTGCAGAATATTTCGAGATTGCTCACTGGTCGTAGTAATTCAGTATAATTTAGTACAGTATGACATAATAACACAATTCATACTCTATCTACTTCAGGTTCACACCTACTCCATCTTCACCATCACTCCTTCCCTACCTTCTTGCGCCACACCACCTTGTCTTCGCTCTCCAATACTTAACTCGCCATCTTCCTCTCCTCTTCGAGATTGCCGCCATCGTCATGTCTCCGCAACAATCCTTCATGCGTCCGTCACTACTTCACGAGAAACTTCATCGTTCACGCGAACCTCATCTACTTCACGTGGAGTCATCCGCTTCGCTCGAACCTGTACGCTTCACGTGAATTGACTCACTTCACGTGAAGTGCGGCACTTCACGTGAGCCTCTATCTGGACAGACTCTCAGGTGGAAGCTGGGTATATATAGCGGCCCTCAAGCACTATGGGAAAACTGAAAGGGTCTATGTGACGCCATGCTGACGTCGTGAAAAAAATCCTTGTCATGACTTTGGTGTAGGGGCCCAGTCATGAAGCTTGTCAGGTAACCAATTCAGGAAGCCCCCGAGCAAATTCCTTCAAAAAAAGAACAAAAATATCCCGTCTCCAGGTTCGACCCTCAACCTCTGAGGCTGGTGCAGTCTTCTACACTATGACCCTTCATAGAACCCTTCATAGCCACTGCACTAGCAACGCTTTCTTAACAAAGCTGCAATTATTGGTTATACAGAGGGCCCACATTCCGTTTTGGTCAATGCTCGTAAGATCGACAAGTGTTTTTGTCTAAGTCGCATAGCCACTATAACAGGTTCAATGATTCATGTCAAGGTTATGTTGTTTGCGCTGAGCTTTCTATTAAAGGGTAATTTGATGACACAAATGTCGGGAAAGGTACATTTCGTCTTTTCGACAAAGATTAGAGGATTTGACTTAAATGCGAAGGATGCTTCACATGCTTGAGGGGCATCTAGAGAGCCGTTCAGAAATGATCTATTTCGGACATTCACGTTATATGTACGAATAGGATGAATATATACCCGTTCATGAAATGACATTACTAGCTCATCAGAGACCTTTCTTCTGCAGTCAGTGACTTTGCTCTCGTGATGCAATAATGATTAGGCTTGTGACTCCAATTCGAAAGTGGGTTTCAGCGGAATGGGCTGGTGAGACCGTGTCATTTCCCATGGTGTACGATCCTGGATGGGTGTCGGAATTCAGAAAACTCGATCTCCGAATGCTTGACGGCAGGCAGCGACTGAGAAGTAAAGATTTTATATGACTGCTGCGACAATAAGCAAAATTCACACGTGTTATTGTCCCTTTGCATTTGACCTGAACGACGATCTGTATTTAAGAATGTCTCGTCACTTCCTTTCTCAAGGTATCATACAATTTCTAGCCTTGTCAGAAATTTATCATCTGAGTGAAGCCACGATGGGTCTCCTCAAAGCACTTCTTACCATAAACACAGGCTTCGACAGACGGCTTCTACAACGACGTCAAGTTACGCTGACGATTCGATCGAAGTTGTCTGGACTGTACGCGCAATTTCGCGTCATCTCATAATTGAAAGAATATCGTCGCACTATTCAAATAGACTAAGCTATCAGCTTGACGATCTCATGGGGACTCCTTTCGAAGTGCTACTCAATCACATTATCGCTGCCGCTGCAATAGCCAAAGGTGAGAGAACCAAGAGAGTGTTTTTATCATAGTCACTGCCAAGATGTGGTGGTTACTTAAATCGCGAGAGGCCAACGTGACGGACGTGACAGGCACATAGTATCGTTGGATCGTCTTAAAGACTCCACAGGAAGACCTAAAATAAACGACTTCACAGAAGCATAATGCGTCTGCCGCATTTTCATGATATTCTAGTAGTTGGCATTCGCATTCACTCATCCTATATACACTTCTGGAAGCATGCCGAAGTCACTTCTGGATTCGACCTCCACTGATGCCCTCGGCTTTCTCATTGACTGCACGACTCGTTAGGTCGCTGGTGCGGGGTGATACAGGGTCCAATAGTAAATTGATGTACAGGACTTCGGATAGATGATGTCTGCAGGACCCTCAAGCAGACATGTTCGCTATCTGCTTTGAGCTCGCCACAAGAAACCCTGAGCCGCTTTACCACTGTTGTGAGGAATCCAAGACTTATGTGAACATCTAAGCTGAGCTGCATTTCGTTTCGTTGACGTTAATGTTCACTCACTACTATGTTTGCAGTATAGCAGCCAAGAAACTCGCATTTGCCACACGACAAGAGTGGTTTTGTGCATCAATGAACTTTGGCTTTTTCCTTGATGGGGTTTACAGGATTGCACTATTTATGACACCATGGGAAAATTGAAGGGGTCTGCGTGACCTCCGACCTGACGTCGTGAAAAAGATCCTTGTCAGGTTTGGTCTTTCGAGTGGTCTATCTTGACTTCATGGTTTAGAAGTGGTCAAGAAACTTGTAGTACTCTCCTTTCGAGAATCGCTGGGAACAGTTGGTACATGACCGACTTCATAACCAGCTGTCATGAACTGGCTTCCTCCGAAGGCTATAAAACATGTCAGTTCATCTTGATCTGGACTTCGCCGATGAGACTCGTTCAGGAAATTGTTTGTGAGATCGCCCACAGACAGGGCCAGTTCAAAAGATTCCCGAAAAGAGTCGAGAAAGGCATTCAAGGCGTCCCAATACTCTGCATTCACGAACAGGTGAAGAGTATCGTGCCAGGTAGTGGTCTGACAAGAACGATCCAGAGAAAACCCGGACATAGCAGTCAAGACAATGACAATGTTCTGGATACAAGAACGGGTGAAACGTGCCATGCTATGTAGTACTTTGATAAGAACGGTCCAGAGCATAGAATGGCCGCAAACTCTTGACAATGTGCCAGTTGCTCGTTGCTGTAGAGCATTACACGTACTCATCCAGATATCGATACTGAAACAGTTCACGAATTGATAATACTAGCTATTACAATCGATACGTCTATCTAGCGGAAAGGTAAAAGGGTACAATCAGTCAGAGTACGATACAAGCATTTCTGCAGACCTTCATTTCCCAATGTTGAGGTCGTCGTCGTCATTATCGTCATTTCCGTCATTGTTCTCGCCTCGGTCGCCATCGTTGTCACCGGCACCATCGCTATCTTCATTCTCATCAACACCATCGCCATAATGATCGTCCTCGTCCTCTTCAGAGGAGAGCTCCGAGGTTTCGCCACGGTTTTGGCCGCGGTCGTCCTCCTCCCTGTCCGGGAGTTCTTCGTCATTGTCTCCGTTGTGTCGCAGATTGTTATCGTTGTGGTTGTTATCGTCATCGCCGCGGTGAGTCGCATCGTTCTTTTCTCCCTGTTCAAGGTCCTCGGAGTCGTGTTCTTGTTGTCGCGAGGAAGGTTCATCCGTATACAGATGTCGCACGGCAGTCGTAAGTTGGGAGGCCCTAGGTGGTGGCCAGAGACGAATATGAATCTCTCGTGGGCCTGGGTTCTCCTTGTATGCCTTGATGCACCAGGCTCTGGCATTTTCCTGCCGCCTAACGGTGTCTCTGTTATTCCAATAACACTCAGTGATGGCAATGCAGATACAGTGACAACGTAGAGTGCTTACTTGATGTCGTTCATCGTGATTTTCAAAAGTTCTCGTAAGGTCCAACTTGCCTTCCAAATTTCCGGCCCAGCATGTCGGTCCCAGGCACTGTTGAAATAGCATAGAGCCTTTAAACACGGAACATCCTTAACGCGCTCGGGAAAACTAAGTCGGTAACAGGAATCGGAATCAGTAGATGAAGGTGTGAATGTAGAAACCTAGGCAGATTTACCTCGTTCACGATGTCTCTCCTCTTAAGACGGTGAAGTTTCTTCCATACCGGATCGGGGTCCAGATCTTTTTTTGCTATCGCCCATGTCACTACTTCTCGAGATATGGCCTAAGAAGACGTACTCGTTGACGTTGACCACCACTCAGAAGTCGACCGCGTTCACCGACTTGGGTGTCGTGACCTTGAGGTGGCTGCACAATAAAGTCATGTGCATTGGAATTTTTGGCAGCCTCGACGACTCGTACGTGTCGCTGCTCGGGTGTGTCGTCGCCGTACTTGCCGAACACGCCATGTTCGATATTAGCTCGAACAGTGGCTGAGAAGAGAACCGGTTCTTGCTGCACGTAACCAAGTTGTTGACGAGTCCAGCCGATATTGAGAAATTGATAATCTACTCCGTCGAGTGTCACTGTTCCGTCCATAGGGTCACTGTCATCAAATACTGAGATCAGATAGCGAAGGGAAATGAAACGATGCAGATGCTCACTAGAATCGCTCGAGTAGGCCGATGATAGTGCTTTTTCCCGACCCGCTAGGTCCGCATATCTTCATATCGCAATGGGACAATGTCAGCGCTGCCCGTCGTCTTCCAACGACACCCAGAAGACGTACGGCTGTGGCCTTCCCGGCTGGAAGAGTAGCGGTAAAGCTATGCAGGACGGTAACGTCGGGTCGCGAGGCGTAGGCGAAGGTGAAACCTTGCAGTTACACTTGTCCTCGGCATTCTGCAGGCTTGGAACCCACGGACGAAGCCGAATCGGTCGTTGGTACCCTGTCGATAATCGTAAAGACGCCCTGACCGGCAGCCGCTCCTAGTGACATGGCTCTGCGGCAACGAGATAAACATACGTTCCAAGTGAGATCACTAATCATGACTCTACAGGACATCTCTGCTTGACGACTTACTGCACTTTCGGAGCTGCTTCCGCCAAAGAGAACGATCCGGCTAAAACGGACAAAAATACGGCAACGACCTGACCGGAAGTCGCTTGTCCTCTTAGGATAAGCGTCTGTACTAGAGTTCCGAATGTATATGAATACCGTGAATAACACGAATAAGTTATTCGAACGTGAATATGGATATGTATATGAATAATGACTTTGAGGTTTGGGTGAATAACAGTGGATATTGTATATATAATGGATATATTCGGGATATTCAGTTTCTTTGGAGCCTTTCTGGCTGAAGCCCGCTTTTAGCGATTCTCGTGACACCAGGAGTTGATGAGGCAGTTAGGCAGTGGTTGAAGCAATCTCCGTCGGAACTCGGGACAACAAGTAACATGTCATGTTGCGTTGTTGATATGGTCTGCGTTCATCTCTGTTATTCAAGTGTACGATTAGTACAGTGGTCTGACCTCTTTTCTGGATAACGATGTCGAAAATCTCGATGGTCTGGCCTCCGGTGTTCGATACGGAGGTTCGCGGTTTTTTTTGCGGGGTTTCTGACGCTGCCGCGTCAAAAAACGCCCCTGCAAGATATCGTTGACATGGTCCGTGGCCCCACAGGATTTTCTGGATCGCAAACCTTGTACTTGCCTCGCCAGTACATGTAGTGCTCCGCGCGAAGCATTCGAGTAGTAATACCCATGTAAGGTTAGGAGCAGTTCCCCAAGCGAAATTCTTTTGCTCAGAAAATGAATATGGCCGCCCAGAAGACAGTGAAGTCAAGTATAAGTAGTGCAACAGTATTGCAACGCTCTTTAGTTCAGGGGTAGTTGCCCCATCTGTGTCAGCACGCGAACCGTCTAAACGATGTCTGTTGGCCGCGGGTACAAATCTGGCACTCGGTTTTTCTTTTTGCTCTTTTCTCCACCCCGTACCGCAACCACCTTTTCCGACACAGACTGCACTTTGTCTTCCTTTTTATAATGCAACACCTGCATATGCTCGTTCAGAAGCCTCCACAACCCAGCTTGCTTACGGGCGCACATACCTTGTCGTCTCATCATTTGTTCTGGGATACGCATTGCTTAATCACTTTGAATAGGGTGTGTCTTGTTCGCAAGCGCAAATCACCCTTGTCTGTCTTGTCTTTCCTGACAAACTGACTCGTAATCATGGGGTGGTATGCCGCTAAGCCCGAACTGATGATTGAGCTTGCATTATCTCGACGACCATTTAGTTTTTGATCACTACAGATGCAACATGACGCCTTGCTTGCACAAGGGATTCTGTTGGGCGCCTTAAGCGATTTCCTTTTACTTGCCTTTGACTTCATTGATCTAGTGCATCAATGACTACAGTCACTTGCTAGTTCACGGCTTATATTGTATATGGCTGCAATATATCGCAGCTACTTTCTACCGATGAAAGCCAAGAGCCTCTCCGAGAACGATGAAAGCCAAGAGCCTTTCCGAGAACGATGAAATGCATCATCAGAGCAGAGCAACCAGCCACATTGAACTCGAGCGAACAGGCGTGGCTGTTCATATCTCAGGTGGTACACTTGGACAGATCGGCATAGTCGGAAGTCATTTAAGCTGTTCGCGAGGGGTTCATACATTTTTACGAGAATAGGAAGGCTGCAGATACGAGCTGCGTCTGACGGTCTCTTGCAATGTGGATATATGACACAGTAGATATTCTTTCAACATCGGGCGAGTAAAGGCTTCGTAATGACGTAGAGCCGGGGTTTTGATTCACGTGCAAGTAAAGGTGATCGGATCAGCCATCTTTCTTTGCTTTTCTCTTGCTTCGGGGACTGGGGATGCGAATGTGCTGGAAGAAATATAATTGTGTTGATACTCGTCATCACCACCTCCCTTCTTTGTATTTTCTCGTGTCAATATGTCAGAACGAAAACTGCGGATCAAAGCGTCTAAAACCCCTGCCGATGGCTTGGCGACCGATGCCATTATTCACTGGGGCGCGAGTATCCAGGCTAATAAGCTTCTTAAATTTCGCGATTGGACCCGTCAAGGTCAGCCAACACCTCGCTACACTGCATTCGCACCCTCGTATATCTTCGCTCCGAAGTGGGAGGAGAAAGAAGACAAAGTGACAATCGTCAACATGGCAATGGAACGATGTTTCGGTTGCAGATCTGATCCCAATTGGGCAATATGGATACAAGGCGATGAGCTGCAGAACGTATTGGCCCAGTTTCGAGAGGAGTATGTGAAGATTGAAAAAGAGAAGGGCGAAGAATTACTGCTACTCGACTTATGGGCAGAAAAGATTCTCGAGGAACTCAAACGAATATAGTACCATCGACGATTTCGCCATGAGAAGACCAGAAGCTAAATACTGCGATTGCTCAGTTTCAACAACGCGGCTACGCAAGAGCCTCCTATTGTTCTCGGCCGCCTGGTTGTTCCGGGAGCTTCGAATACGACACCTCTCCGACGTTCTTCCAGATCGCCCAGTCGTGTACATGCCAGCGTCACGGATTCGGTAGAAAGCAGTGTCAGCTCACAAGTCTCGCTAGCAACTGGTTCTGAATCGCGCCCTCTTTCAGCTATCTCCAACAATACAAACGATGGCGAAAGCAGCGATAATTCAAGCTCCGACGACAACGACGATGAAGAAGCTGATGTGCTGACGGCCCTTGCCAAGAGCTCAAAGAAGGTTAGCAATCAAAAGAAGCGAACGGTGAGGATACAACTGCTGTTGAATTTTGGGCAGCCAACTGTAAAGGTTTACTGACGGAGGTCTCTTGGATTTAGATCACTATTAGCGACGATTCTGATGAGGCTGATACTGCGACACCGACCAGCGCAAAGGCACCGGCCAACAAGAAACGCAAACGAGTACCGGCCACCGGATCCACGCTCACAGCGAGGGCCAAAGGCAAGAGCCATTCTGTGGGTAGGCCTCGCCGTACCGTTCAACCCCATACGCCTTCCGGTATGTCAGCGGTGTCCGCAGGAGATTCAGCGCCTCCAACACCGACACCGACTATGGGTGACAGCAAAGACTCGGATGAAGTGCTTACCCCAAGCGGGAGCCTCAAACCAAATATCCGCGATTATTTTCACGCTCCCAAGATCAATCACCGAGGATCGTACGACTATGCATGCCGGTATTGCCCAACCATTGCTCCTAACCCGCTAAAGGGAACTCCCAATCTGCATTATCACCAACGTCGATGTCGGTATATCCTGGAGGCGATCAAAAGAAAGGTGAAAGGAGTGGCCTGTACTAGGGAGCAGGTGATTGGGGCCGACGAACCCCGTCAAACTTCACTGGACTCGAATTCGCTCTCTGTGATCCCACCGTTCAGCAAGGAGGAATTCTGGAAGAAGCTGGCAATTTGGGTTGCATCCGACGCTTTACCTTTTCGAACCGTGGAGTCTCCCGCCTTGCGAGATGCTTTTCGGTTTTGTTATCCTGAAGCTGTCCTTTGCTCGGCCGATACTGTTGCTTCAAGGATTGCCGACGAATATACTGTGATGAAGAACGTGGTCGGCGAGTACCTCGGTAGCCTCAATACTACTATTCATTTTTCTCACGACGCATGGACAGATTCGCATCAGTCAAACGGCTTCCTCGGAGTGTGCGCGTCCTTCGTGGATGAGAACTTTCAGTATCGCGAAATGCTCATTGCTTTGATCCACCTTGATTGCAAGCACGACGCCGATGCGTTCGCGAATAAG
Organism: Naganishia friedmannii; assembly: GCA_030039255.1. Lineage (NCBI taxonomy): Eukaryota > Fungi > Basidiomycota > Tremellomycetes > Filobasidiales > Filobasidiaceae > Naganishia > Naganishia friedmannii. Next base: position 12,533 of record JASBWT010000061.1, on the reverse strand, counting down.
CTCTTCACCATGTTCGAAGCTCTCGGAATCACCAAACGTCTTGGTCCCGGAACAGCGGACAACGCCTCGGTCAACTCTGCAACGGCTGACGTGTTGAACGAGAGGATATTTGGCCAACATTTGATCGACTTTCCTGCAAAGAACTTGGTAGGTTGTGTTTGTCATATCGCAAACCTTGCGGCGAAAAGCTTTCTCAGACATGAAAGTAAGCATAAGGGAAGAAAAACACGATTCTTTACCTGCACTGATCAAGGCTGGTACGAACAGCACTGTTGGAAGCCGAAGACTACGTCGACAAGCCTCCCGAATTGCCCAGTATTAGCGTTTGTCCGGCTGAGGAAGAAGACAAAGAATGGCGAGATGAGGAGGACGAAGAAAGCCTTGAAGAAGCCGATTTTGACGAAGCCGAGGAGGGAGATGTAAGCACGAGATTTCACCATCTTCTTGGAGCTTTGCTTGACATTGTGATACGCTGCAACTTCGCTCAGAGTTCGAATCTTTCACCCTTGTACCTTGTCAAACGGCTGGCGCATTATGTTCTGCTTAGCGAACAAAGGAAGAAGGTGTTCCTCGCCATCAAAGCAGCCGAGAATCCCGAGGTAAAGGCTAGTCTTCCCCTCAAGCATGTTGAAACACGATGGAATTCGATACAGCTAGCCATCCAACGGGTTATAAAACTGAAGAACACAGTGTTGGCATTTTGTCAGCGTTACAAGAACGACGAGAAGTGTCCTCCGTTTTCGACTTCGTCCTTCGACATTCTCATGATGATCGAGCCGGTTTTGGGCGTCTTCCAAGAGCTGACAGCCATCTACTCGGAGAAGACAGTAACGGTCCATCGAATATTACCCGACCTCCATCATGCCTTGGAATCGCTCCGACATATTCAAGAGACAGCAACCATGAGCGACGCACGTTGCCAGCCGATCCAACAGGCGCGAGACAAGCTTCGAAAGTATATCACGCGCTTCATCAATAACGATTGGGTTTGTGCAGCTTACTGCTTAGACCCGGAAAATCGTACAGAATCTCTGAAGAATCTCCTTGCGGCTTACGATATGCCGGAGAGACTAGAGGAAGTGGATGAGTGGATCCACGACAGGGTGAAGAAGTACGAGCCTACTGATGTCGATCTAGACATAGCCCCTGTACCTGAGAAGGTAGTCAGAGGCCGTCAACCCGCCCGCCACAACGCCTTTGCATCCAGGAAAACCGCGACTGCTATCAAAGACGGCCAAGATGCTTGGAAGTTGTACAACATTGACAACTCTCCGTTTGGCGAACCTTCGGCGAACGAGACTTTGCTGGAGTATTGGGCTCGACACGACAAGACTTGGCAGATGCGTCCCTTGGCCAGGGTTGCGCGCGATGCCCTTGGGCTGGCGGGATCCTCGGCGAGTGTTGAAAGGTTATTTTCGCAGTCAGGCTTGGTGACTAGCAACCGTCGTGCTCGACTTCTACCGGAGAGGGTGATACATCAAACCTCACTCAAAGTTTGGGGTCGAGAAGGATTTCGTGCCATGACCAAGATGCAGAAGGAGAAAGATGACATGTAGCTAAAGCTAGTGGAACTGTGGAATGTATACCAAGCTAAGCATATAGATAAATAGATGTTTAGTACATGAAAGCCAGTTGCAGAGTAGGGTATTGCAATATGATATCACATTAGGGAGTACTACTTATTACAACAGGCAACCCGTGTTTTCCATCATACACCCCTCACAAGTGATAGCGATGAACTAGAAAGTACAGCGACGTAAGGCGATGGAGTGGATGATTGAGGGCAGCTTGAGCGTAGGTGCACTCATCTGATGGAGAACATAGATTGAACTGCAATGAGTGTGTAGAAGAGAGCAGAAAAGACAGCCGTCAGTGAACTTACGACCGAAACAAACGACATATCCTTCCGCTAAGGAAAGCACAAGACGAGGGATATTTTGACTGACAGAAAGGCTTCTGGAGGCAGATGCAGCAGTGTAGACCAACTGATAAGAGGTTAGGATTAGGGACGTAACCGATTCAATCAAGAACGTTTAAGTAAGAACACGCCACTCGTTGCACTTACCGTCACCGAAAAAAAATGACATAGCCTCCCCGTAGGGAGGCGAAACTGACACGGCCACGACACGGAGACACGGCGAAAGCGAAGGCGGAGGTGCTATTGGACCAACACAAGATGTAAATGAATCAGTATAGAACATTAAAACAAGAAGACGGAACTCGTTGCACTTACCGTCACCGAAAAAAAATGACATAGCCTCCCCCGTAGGGAGGCGAAACTGACACGGCCACGACACGGAGACACGGCGAAGGCGGAGGCGGAGGTGCAGGCGAGCTGATAGGAGATGTAGGACAGAACTGTAAGATGTAGGTTAGTCATCACCTCGGAGGGGTCAAGGATCAGTCCAGCATGTACGGTATAGGCAGCGTATAGGCGAGGTGCAAAGACCCAGCTGGGGACACGGCGATCGGCATAGCGATCGGGCTCGCGCCCATCGCGAATTTCGCAAAAGAAGCGCTGAATCGTGGTCTGGCTTGTCTGGCGCTAACTCGTCGCGTGTATATCAAATAGCACTTCAAACCCAAAACCGCCACATGGAATTTTGCTCTTTCCGCTGAAACGGTTTGAATAAATGTGAATAAGTTATTTACAATGGATAGCTATTCTATTCAGTATTCTGTGGATAAATATGAATAGATTATTCTGTATTGGATAGGTTATTCACCGCAAATATGAATAATGGATATGGATATGAATATCGGATGCGGTGATAAGGGTGAATAAGTTTATTCAGATTGGATTATTCATCGGAACTCTAGCACACAAAACCCATCAAATTCATCGAGTTCGAAAGCGTCTGATGGCTCGGGAACGAGGGCTTACAGTACCATACCAAAAAGCGAGAGCGTAGCCAGAGTCTGCAAATGATAGAGGACTGATCAGCGTATGTCTGGGCTGACTTTACGAAAGAGAGCTTTACATTGGATGAAGCCAAAGGTACCGTAACCGATTATTGTACCTCAAGTGGATTTCAAGTCGTATTCCATACTGCATGAAATCAAGCAACATACGACCGGTCGAATAAACAATCAAGAGCAGACACGTAGGTGACCACATCCGACTCACGCTCGTTTATCAATGGTGTCAAAGAGTTTCGCAAGCTTTTGCTCGCTCCCAAATGCTTGTACAGCTCGAATGCCCGAAAACACCTCTTCCACCATACTCGATGCCACGGCGAGTTCCTTCATGGAGAGGGTTTTGAATTTGCTCATGACCATCTCCATGACAATGCCGGCTGCGCCGATAGTCGGTACTGGTTGAACAAAAGGTAGACAGCGTCAGGGCAATGGATGCCACTTTCCAGTATCACGCGAAATGCTTACCCATCGTAGCCGCCAGAACCAACGCAAGTCTCCAATTCTGGGTAAACGCGATCACGAATCCGGCAAAGAATGTCGAAATATACATGACAGCGAGAGGTACCTTTTCCGAAATGCCGCCTTGAATGTGATGTGTATCGGTCTCAATGCTACGCAAGGAGTTGCAAAAGGCTGAGAGCCCGGCGAACAGCCAAGAATATGGAAATACGAGCGACTTACCCGCCTGTTACTTTCCCTGCACCATGTTCATCGTGCCAAGTGATATCTTGACGAAGCACCGATCGGAGGTAGGCTGCACGGATACGTCGCGAAATGCTCTCTCCGATATACTCCCAGATACCCATATACACGTAGGTTGTGAGGACTTGTAGTGGATAAACCCCATCAGCTATTCAGCTCGTGGTATGGGTACAAGTCCCTTGCGCTACTCACATAAACCTACACCGACAGCAACAAGCCAAGTCACATTGCGATTCGTCTCTTTCAGCGACTGGTCCGTTGCTGCCTGTACCGCTTCACGATCTCCTCCAACACGCAAGAGTCTCTCGTAGTCTGTAAAGGCTGTCGTGAGTCGTCCGAAAATAAGAGCCATCCCGGGTTGCGCAACACCTACGACCAGACATGTCAGCAACGAGGAACCGCTTCTTCCGTCGGACAGCAGAAACGAAACGTACCAGCAGCGATGGCGGCAAAAACGCCGAGCGCGTTGAAAGCGATCTCTCGTGGAGTAGCAAATCTGGAAAAGAAGTGACTGCCGGATATGGAGAGTGTATGAGAACAGCGGTAACCAACAAAGAGTCAAAGGTTAAACGATGCGCGACTTACTGCCATTTGAACGCAGGGGCGCAGGGGCTGTAGCAATTTCCTGCGTCCTGGGCAGTTCCTTGTCCTTTGACTTTGTCTCATTCTCTTTGGTTTCGAGAGCTTCGTATATACCCATGTCCACGGATGGTTTAGCGCTGTCGGCCATGGGCAGTGATCTTGTTTCAACTTGAGGAACAAACCACGAATTGGTTTCTTGCAAGAATGCCGGTCCTCCATCCTGAAACGAGAGACTTGCTGAGTTGTATTTTCTGCTTCTTTATAGGTGATTGAATATCGCTACCTGTGGCATGGCAAATTTCGTGCGGTAAAGGCCTTTCTTAGGTTGAGAAAAGTGAAAACAGGATGGATTCACTTGATTGACTACGAGTAGATGAAGAGATCCCTACATTACGGGTTGCGGTTGCGGTTGCGGCTGCGGCTGCGGCTGGGGCTGCGGCTAGATATCACGGAGCCGGCGACGTCTTTTTAGTCAGGTGGACGAGCAGCAACGACAATGACGACGACATGGTGTGTCAACTTGAAGTAATTTATCGACTGCATGCATGTGTAGCGTAACGTCACATACCACCGAGTCAACGCGGAAGCCAGTCCGATGTTCAACCTGCACAGCATGAGCATGAGCGGTTTTGGGCATTCAAATACACCTCGTGCCACATCGCTCGCCAATGTCGTCTGGAGCGGTTCCCTAGCCATCGTCGTAGCGATCCATCAAGAGGTTGTCTAGGTGAGGCATTGATACCGTGTTATCCACGAAGCACCGCCTGTTGCAATTTGCTCACTATCTGTTCCGCCTAGACTGTTTACATTTTCAAAACTCACGACTCTCCCTCTCCCCGCCTTTCAAGTTTCAACTAGTGACCGCTCAAGCTCATCATGACCGCGCCAGTCCTCGACGAAACACTAGAGATCTTTGGTCAACAAAGCAGTACAGCGTTGGCTACCCCATTTCTCTTCTGCTATCCTCTACCCGATGACGCCGATATCTCGCCCATCGTCAACACACTCGAGTCCGGCTTGCGAAACCTGACAAAAGCGTTTCCATGGGTAGCCGGCAAGGTTGTAAACGAAGGCAAGACGGACGCCATCTCGGGCGTCTTCAAGATCAAGCAAGGCAACGCTGACATACCTCGAGTGGTCGTTAAAGACTATCGGAATGCCGATGATGCGCCAACGTTCCAGGCATTGCAAGAAGCCAATTTTCCCGAATTCATGATACCGGAATCGCTATTCTCGCCGATCAACGTGCTTCCCACAAACCCGGATCAAGATCGCTCCCCGGTACTCGTCTTACAGGTCAATCGAATCCAAGGAGGACTTTTGTAAGTACTTACACTTTACCCTTTTTGTCCTCTTGCTTATTGCTTCGTACTTGTGCAGTTCTTTCTATAGTTCGCCACCTTTGTTGTAGTAGAATTTGGAAGTTTAGTTTAGTTATGGAATTAGGTTCGAGCCTGGCAAGTCTTTTTATGCTTTTGTCACTTTGTACTGAAAATAGTAAAGTGACATAGTTTTCTATGTCACTTTGTCACTTTGTCGCTTTTTGTCACTTTGTCACTTTGTGCCATTTTCGGAACAAAGTGACAAAGGTTAGGTTGTACGCCAAGGTCTCCTTAGGAGCCCTTGCGCAGGGTTGGCCTCGCCACCCATTTCTGACGTCTATATAAGACAGGCCAAATTGTAGTAAGTTTTGCCACCATGAATTATGAAACACGCTTTTTCTCCCTAACTCTCCAAGAAGCGCCTTCTTGATTGTACTAACTACCACTTTAGATAATACCTTTAGATTAGCTCATACTAGCATTCTACATATTATCTTGTGAGTTAGCCGTTTACCTGATAGACATCAGTAGTTGCGAAGAATAATCCTTTCTGACTGTTCCCACTTTAGACCTTGTACTGTATTTAGTTAGTATATTATTCCATATTATACTATTCTACATACAACGCTACACAGGCTCTTTACAATTGGAATCCTATGTGGGGATACTAGTCAGTTCACGACTATTGTAACTCTGTTTTAACGTAAACACCTTCAAGAAATTCACCACTCTCCGCCAACCTCTTTATTCGGACGCGACTAAAGATCTTTACCTCCAACAACCGGTTATCGACAAGTTAGTCGATTCTTCCTTTGCATTGCTCAGGAATCTAAAGCGCTCTATCACAGCTCAGTGTACCTGAGGTGATCCATCACTATAGCCTATTAGGACATAGGATAGTTGATACTACTATACAGCAGTACCCGTACTAGTACTACTCCATCTTCACCACTTCCATCCACATACCTGTAAAACATACAGTATGCCTCCTCGAGCTGTCCGCAGTACCCAAGCTGCCTCCAGTAACCCAGTAAGAGATACTCCTCTTGTTACTCCCTCTTCCCGATCTTCCTCGACAACTCCCTCCATTCGCAGCAACGACTCTTTGACACCTGTACCATCGACACCTGTACCTTCGACACCCGTTCATGATATCTTGGAAGCATCAACCGAGCCCGAAGACCTTCGTCTTCCGGAACCTCGACTTGCTACCGCCGCTGAGATTGAACACTTGAACGAAATTATCGCTGGATTACAACGTCAGGTCGCAGGACTGAACACTCGCGCTTCCGAACAACGAGAACGACATGCCATTTTCGAGATGGACACTCCTCGTCGAGAAACTTCTTACGCACCGACCAATTATTCCTCCGCTCCGCATCACCCCAAGCTCAAAGCTTCAGACTTACCCAAGTTCTCCGGCAAAGACAACGAAGACGTCGATCAATGGATCGAAAAGGTATCTGCTATCTTTGAGTATTCGGGCGTGCATGACTCGGACCTCCTTCAACAATTACCTTTGGTTCTTCAAGGTAACGCTCTCACCTGGTTCACTCAACTCGGAAAATTTCGACTTGCTTTAAGAACATGGCATGATTGGCAACTTGCTATTCGCAATGCCTTCTATATGCCTAACCATCGTGCAAATCTTAGGAGACAATGTCTCTACCGATCGCTTCGAGTGAACGAGTCCTTTGGCGATTACTTCGCTGACAAGAAAAGGTTGCAATCATACGTTTTCCCCGAATCGACTCCCCAGCACGAGTTGATAGAGGACATGATAGAAGGAATACCTTTAACTATGCAACCCCTTGTCAAAGCTAGTATTTCTCGCTTTACCACTATGGAAGAATTCCGAAGAATTCTTATTGACTTAGAACCTGGCCTTAGAGGCAGGAAAACATATTCTAATCCTAGAAACGTGTCCGTCTCCAACTACGAACGTACCGACCGCAAAGACGGATCTACTACCGTTTCCCAAACTAGGATGATCCGTCCTACTTATGGAAACCCCTCCGACACGTCCAGCAGCGCAAATATTTCCTCCGCTCCTCGAACGAATTGCTTCAACTGTGGAGGCAACCACTGGAGAAAAGATTGCCCTCATCCTTCGAAGCCTCGTGACGATTTCCGGAATTCTGGTTCTTCCAGACCTTCTGCAAGCCACTCGGTTAGTGACAGCAATCGCACTCCGATGAATGGTAACAAATGGAAGTCATTCTCTAAAACGACAAACGCTATTACGACTAGGGCTCGAGCTCAGCTCAAAGAACCCAGAACTCCTGCGCCTTCTCCAAATCCGGAGCCTGTCCCTGCACCACTTCCGAAGCCGACGCAGCCGAAACCGTTATCTACCTTTCCGTATATCCCACAAGACTTTCCAACAGTCTCAGGTGCTCCAATAGTTTCCACCACAAACGAATTACCCTCAGAATATAAAGATGAGGACTCGTGGAAAGACAAAACTCCTGCTTACGCAACTTGCGCTTTCGAGCGAGTTGGAGGATTCTCTTTCCCCATATGTATTGACTCCGGTTCTTCCATCTCCATCATCGACGGAAATTTCGCGAACGAATACCTGCCGAATTGTAGAAGGGAGAAATGCAGTAGCTTTGAGTTGAAAGGCTTAGGCAACGCTATTGTCACCGAGATCCTCTACACTACTCTCAACTTCAAGAATATCAATAAACCTGATTTCATTTCGATGCCAATGAAGTTTTTCATCGCTTCCAACAACACTCCCGTTATTATGGGAAATGATGTTCTCGTAACGAAGAAAGCCAATATTGACTTGCACCAAGGAATATTGATGTTCAAGGGCAATCCAGGTAAGATTCGTCTAACCTGTAGAATCCCTCAAGAAATGATGCAATCTCCGATCGCCCGAGTCAAAGCCACATGCACCATCACTCCCGGCCACATGGTGGAACTTCCAATCGAAATAGAAGGAAACATCACCACCGAGTCCTACCTACTAGAACCTGACTTTGAGTACGAAGTTCCACTAATGGTAGCTCGCTCAGTAGGATGGACCAACTCCTTGGACCATCGCGTGCAAGTCATGAACACCTCCAATAAACCGGTAGAGTTGTTATGTGGACAACCTATCGCTGCTCTCTATCCAACCATCGAAAGAGCTAAACCTCAGACCACCGCTTCCGCCTTCATAAACTTCATCAGTCGGAACGACGATGACGAAAGACAATTCCTCTCCATTATGGAAGAATTCAATATCAACCCTGAGCTCAATGCTGAAGAACGAAAACAAATGCTTGAGATCCTTTATCAAAACCGGCGCGCCTTTGCCTATGGTTCTCACAAGCTTGGCCAAACGGACTTAGTCAAGATGACGTTAGATACCGGAGACGCCGCTCCTATATCCTCCCCTCCTTACCACGCTTCTCCACACGGAAGAAAGATCATCGAAGAAACGATTGCGGAACTCCTAACAGACGATGTCATTGAAATGTCTGACTCGCCTTGGGCCTCCCCAGCTATCCTTGTACATCAAAAAGGAAAAGATCGTTTCTGCATAGACTACCGGAAAATCAACACCGTACTAAAAGGCGATCAATATCCGATTCCTAGAGTCGACGATATATTGACACAATTCTCCGGTATGGCTTATTACACTACCTTCGATGCAAACAAAGGTTTTCATCAAGTCGAAGTCGACGAGAAAGACAGAGAAAAGACCGCCTTCCGTACCCATGCCGGACTTCACCAATTCAAACGAATGCCCTTCGGTCTCAAGACTGGACCAAGTGTATTCCAACGACTCACCGATCGTATTTTGGGTCGATACAAGTGGCAGATCTCTCTTGTATACATCGATGATATTATTATCTATAGTAAGACCTTCGATCAACACGCCAACGATGTCGACACTATTCTCAAGCTTGTAACCAAATCGGGTATCACGTTATCCGCCAAGAAAAGCTACGTAGCTCATCACTCCATAAAAGCTCTCGGTCACCGCGTTAGTAATCTGGGAATCGGAACTCTAGAAGAGACTGTACGAGCGGTAAAGGAATATCCACGCCCACACAATGTCAAGTCTCTGCAACGATTCCTGGGACTCGCCGTCTATTATCGCAAGTTCGTAAAGAACTTTGCTCGAATTGCTTCCCCGCTTTACGAACTCCTCAAGAACGAAACCGAATGGAAATGGGGAGAACGACAACAAAAGTCCATGGAAGAGCTTCAGGAAAAGCTGATCACAGCTCCTGTTTTAGCCCATCCCGACTACCAGGAACCATTCATCATGGATACCGACGCATCCACTGATGGTCTTGGAGTTGTTCTCTCCCAAAAAGACTCTGAAAAGAGAGACCACCCTATAGTGTTTCTCTCCCGTACCTTATCACCTGCCGAGAAGAATTACTCGTCTACCGAGATGGAATGCCTCGCAATCATCTGGGGTCTCAAGAAACTACATCCTTATCTGGATGGCTCAAAGTTTGAGATTGTCACGGATCATTCTGCTCTACAATGGATTCTGAGTTTCTCCGGTACCAACAAAAGACTTCTTCGATGGTCCATGGATCTCCAACCCTATAAGGAGTTCATGACTATCAAGTACAGACCTGGACGTGTCCACCATAACGCCGATGCCCTTTCACGTGCACCCCTTCATGTGGTGAATAGCATGACTCATGTGGTCATCGATCCCTCTTTTCTAGAGAAGATCAAAACTGGATATAGTCACGACGAACACTGCAAGAAACTTGTAGAACAACTCTCCACAGAAAACCCTCCGCCTCACCTAAAGCCCTTTCGTCTGACTGACGATGGACTTGTCCTATTTCAAGCGACACAAGATCGCCTTCCACGCATATACGTGCCCGACTATGAAACCCTTCGACTTGATCTGCTCCATGATCACCACGATGCTGTGTCGTCAGCTCATCTAGGTTACTCCAAAACCTTCAACAACCTGTGTCGAAAATACTTTTGGAACAATATGAGCAAGGATGTCAAAGCATATTGTCGAAGCTGTACCACTTGTCAACGTAACAAAGCCAGAGCCGATTCCGGACCAATTGGGCTTCTACAACCACTTGAGGTACCTCCTCAGCGATGGCACACTGTCTCTATGGACTTTGCTGGTCCATTCATGCCTTCCGGTGAAGGAGAATGGAACATGATTTTCATCGTAGTTGACAAGATGACGAAACGTGTACATTTTATCCCCTCCAAGAACACAGACAAGGCACCAGATACCGCTACCAGGTTTTTCGATTCGATCGTAAAGCTTCACGGAATGCCTCGTGTCATAGTGTCTGATCGGGACACCAAATTTACTTCCCTGTTCTGGAAAGCGCTCATGTCTCGCTTCGGAACTAAGCTAGCGATGTCAACCGCTTACCATCCGCAAACTGACGGACAGTCAGAAGTGATGGTTAGAACTGTCAAAGAAATGCTAAGGCATTATATCTCTCACACCCAGAAAGACTGGTCTGAGTTGCTTCCTACTCTTGAGTTCGCCTATAACAACTCAATTAACGCCAGTACAGGTCTTACTCCTTTCGAGTTAGACCTTGGATATCATCCAGTAACTCCTCATACGGTCGACTCTGACTTAGATGTCGCCGCTGCCGAGAACTTCATTGATCACCAACAAGCTTTGATGAACCAAGCATATGAGCGAATTCAAAAAGCACAGAGCAGCCAAGCTGAGCAATATAATAAAACCAGAAATTCTAAAGAATTCAACGAAGAAGATCTCGTCCTATTATCCACCAAACATACGAACCCACCCTTTTCGCGTACACAAGGGAGCAAGAAACTTCGCTCCAAGTACATAGGTCCCTTCCGCATTTTGCGTAAGATAAGCCCTACGGCTTATGAGCTAGACCTTCCGACCCACATCAAGATACATCCGATCATTAATGTACAATATCTAAAAATGTACCATGATAGTCCGCGAGAATTCGCAGGAAGAGCTGAACCGAGACCCGAGCCTGTACTCAATGCGGAACTAGAGCCTGAGTACGAGCTAGAAGAAATCCGTGGCCACAAGACTGACAAGAATGGAAGATTACGTTTGCTTTGTCACTGGCGCGGATACGAAGATTTCGACGATACATATGAGCCTGAGGAAAATCTAGAAAACTCCCAAGAGATGCTGAACGCATACAAACAACGAGCAGGGCTCCAGTAGAATCTTCCTGGAAGAAAGGCAAATATATGTACAGAAAACCATGTAACAGCTAGACGGCTCAACAACGACAGCACGAAAAATCCTTCGGTTTCCGAGATAGACAAACCGAAGGAACCACATTCAGATACAGTGAAGTGACAGAAGAAACCTTGTCACTTTGTCATCATGCCGCCTTGACTGTTGTAGCACAGCTAGTGCTGATAGCAGTTCTCTCTCTTTGGTAGCAGAGCACAGTTCGCAGCAGATTGCTCAGCCAACAGCTATCGAGAAGGGGGTGGCAATCGTCTATAAAATCCTCGTCCAGACCCCGACGAATCCCATTTCCTCTCCCATCTGATTTACCCCACAAACAAGTTTACCATCCGCATCCCCAAACACTACAATGGCCCACAATGTCGAGGGTATCCACCACACGTGCTTCGTAACAGCGCTTCCGCAGCTGCCCATCGGCTATCAGTTCGACCCTGTTTCTCCGATGCAGCTTGTACCCTTTACACACTTCAGTAAGCTCCTCGAGCCTATCGCTATTTGCCGAGAATGCTATAACCGAGCCATCACGAGCTGGGATGTTCTCAAGCTTAACCGCATCTCCGCCGAGAGGACAGCCAAGTCTTCCATCGCCAGTACACTTAGTGGCTTTTCCCAATTTGCCGCTTCGATCAATTCCTGTAGACACCCCATGTTTGACGATTTGCATCCGCCTGCAATTCGCGAAGCAAGAACGGTACATTCTGTTCTCGGTCACGAGGCCCGAGCCGGATCCGCAAAGCGAAAACCCCGTATGACATATATAATCATTTACTCGATCGGCAACAGCCCTCGTCTTTCCCCTCCTACTCGATTGT
>JASBWT010000060.1:0-39639 GCA_030039255.1 Naganishia friedmannii | reverse complement strand
CCGAAGTTCTCACGTCAAGACTCGTCATAGTAATCCCTGAACCTCCGAGAGGCCCTCCTAAAACCCTGGTTGGTCCATTTCTTATTGTATTCACGCAAAAGTTTTGGAAACTGACTTGGGAATACCGAATCTCAGGAAGAAGCTCTGTCTAGATTACCTGGGGACATTCATGCGGTATTGAAGAATGTAAACAACATCACCCAAGCTTGTGAGTAGCAGTCGCAAATTAACCATGGGGATACAATTGACATCCGTCGGAACAGTATCCGATGACGACTGGAAACAGATCAAGGCTGCCAAAAGGTTTCCGGACCAGTTCAAAGACCCAATGTACGAGGTTGGCAAAAAGGCGGTGGAATTGGGTCTGGTAGGGGATGCCTTATACGAGACGCTGCCGCTCATCATCCGATATAATCGGTTCACCATGAAGGTAAGACCTCGCCAATTTCCCCAAGCTTGTACATTCTGAACACATACCTCTCCACCTAGAAATATGTTCTAGACAAAATGAAGGATTACCAGACAGAGTATTATGAGACCGTCAAAAGGGAAACATTGCCGGTCTTGAAAGCCGCTATCGAGACTACAATGGAGAAGCAAGTATTGGATTATAACGCTGCGCAAGAATTATATGGTGCGTCGCACTAAATGCTGCATGAACAGCAGACTGACAGCCAGGAAAATCCAACCGCAGATGCCGCGACCCGCCAGGAAGAGGACCAAGCTCGTCAGGAGGGAAGAGAGCCGGGTGAAACTGTGAGCAATTTCAGTCGGATATTCTTGAAACAGTATTGGTAACCAGTTGCGACGTATTTCTAGGGTGTAACAAACCCAGTCAAGCGCGTCAGATGGAGCGATGAGATGCGGGCCGCATACTGGCGTCTGATGAAGACAGCTGAAAATGCAGGAAATTTCGAAACACAGCGGGCGTGAGTCAGTTCTTGTTCAAGCTTATTACTGAGCTGACCTCTTGCTCCTACGTATCGTATCAGCGATATACATGACCGGCCTCATGTCACTACTGCATTTTTAATGCGAAACCAATTATATGCCGATGTGGGTAGCGTCGAAATTACCAAAGTGAATGCCGAGATCTGACTAGAGAGAGGCACACACAGATAGTTCCGTTGTTCCCTGAAGGGTGGATGTCCAATCAACAATTATCCCGTCAAAGTAAGTCATCCATCGATAGCTATACGATATAGTACAGATACTCAGACCTTGTCTGCCTCTGTGTGCACAGTGAGTAGTCTGAAAAACAAATACGAAAAGCAAGGAAATCTACAAGCGTAATACCCTTCGCGAACGACAATCATCACAGCGGAACGAAAGATTGACGAGAGTGGACGGGAAGGGGCAATCATTTATAAGCATGACAGCAGAACATTATAGTTGTAAGATGGAAGCGCCGCAATTCATATTCGAAATCCGTTTACGTTGTTGGCCGATAAGCTGTGTTAACTGATGTATGGCGGTGAAGTCTACAGAGCACAGACCGATACTGACGACTTCGCATTGCATGAAGTAAGATGCACTCTATGACTTATGAAGCGTCGTATGCATGGCCTTCAACCAGAAAGGCAGTCTTTCATCGCACCTTTGTGCATTTGAAATAAGGCATGCCACACAAGGCACGAGGTACGCTCTCAGATTTTGCTAACGCTCTCAGTGTTGCTCAAAAAACAGTTCCGTTGCAAAGCAATGTTACATTGATACTCGATACACAAGACGAACAAGTCAAATAGATGAGTAACTAATACTACAGACAAGATACAAATGCTTTTCCTAAGATGCCTTTTACGTACGTCGAATGCGAATTTCTTGAAGTTTGAAAGTTGGATAATGGCGGCGATCAGCTGGTCGTTGCCATTATCGGGTATAATGCACAGTCCATAATTTCGAGCGAGAGACAGAAGTCACTAGACGCTAATTTAATACGCGAAAGAAGGAGCGGGGTTGGAAGCCTCGGCCTTGAAGTGGTTGATGACAATCGCGGCTATAGGACGGAAAACAAATCAGCATGGAACTCAATTATCTCTCTCGAAATTGTACTTACGACCAGCGACGATGTTAGCATCTCCGACCAAAGTGGCGTTCTTCTCGGAGGTGGCAGTGAGGTACGCAGTTCCCTGGGTGGTGGGCAACATGACCTTACCACCCTGGATGGGGTAGGTGGCGACGTTCAGGCCCTGGTAAAGAGCGATGTATTGGCCATCCGATGCACCAGTGACGGCACCGGTGGCAGCATCGTAGGTCAATGCAGGGAAGGCCTTGAAGGGGAGGGCGGTGTTGGTGGAAGGGCAACCGGTGATAAATGCGGCAGCGGCGGAGTAGACGACGTTGAAGCCAACGGGGGTGTCGTAAGGTCCGGACCAACCCTCGTTCTTGTTAACGGCGGACGAAACCCAGGCCTGGTGTCGGGATTCGGTGGTCAAGATGGAACCAGCGACGCTAAAAGGTTGCAGAGTGGTGAGTACGACTCAGTTTGAGATTACTCGAAGCAGACTTACGTCAAGTATTCCTTGTCCATAATGGAAGCAGCAGCTCCGAGGTAGGCGGAGACACCAACGTTCTCGAGGATGGCAGACAAGGCGGCGAAGGACTTGGGGTCGGTGTAAGGGAACTTGTAAGTACAAGGCTGAACGGCGACGTCTCCCAAAGCTCCGGCGAGGAGGGCGACGTGAGAAGATTCGTGCTCAGAGATCTGGGCGAACCTGAGATTGGGGCAAGGGTGGATTAGAACAACTGCTAGGAAAGAGATATCGCAATGCCGTTGACCTACCTCTCTCGGACCCAAGGAGGGAATCCGGCGGATGCGAACGCGGCAGCATCGAACTGCTCGAGAGCTCCCTTGTAGAAGGCGTTCTCCAAGTGTTCGAGGGTCACTGTACACATTCGAGAGGATTAGCAAAGGATGATAGTGCCAAGGCTTGGCTATAACTTACAGGCGTAGTTCAAGATGGTGGTGTCATCGATAGCAGCGGCCTGCCTCTTCTCGATGGGGGAGGCAAGAACACCACAGGCGGAAACCAAGGCGAGGACGGTGGAGGTGGAGAATCGCATATTGAGTGATTGGTTGGTAGTTGGTGTAAGGTGGGTGGTGTGTTGTAAGGTGGTAGCACAAAGGCGATTATAAGTAAGTTTAAGGAGTAGTTGGTGAGGAAGAGAGGAAAAAACCGGAAGAACGGCTCGCAGTCAGAGTATTATATAGATATCAAGGGGCGGCTGGCACTTGGTTCTCTGAGCCACTGTTTCGTCGAACCACTCAGGCAACACTAATTCGGCGAGCAGCGGTCAGCCTTGGTCACACAACAACAAACAAACAAGGTAATTACCAAGAGCAGTCGTACGATTTCCATTTCCCCCGTGCAAGCCCAGGTTAGGGACGTCTTTAGGTTGTTATTACTGTCCTGTTTAGGCGACTTGCCGAACACCGTTTGCCTACACAGCTGTTACATCGTTTTCGCTCCGATGGAGCTAGAACTGAAGAAGAATAGTGGAAGCCTCTGTGAGGCGCAAAGGGCAACTAGCTGGGCGTAGAGAGATCGAATCATCAACGTTGCATCATGTGCACACCGTTTTGGGTTGCACTGGGGCAAGTAAGTACAGTGAATACACTAGTGACTGACGGAGGAAACGCCTGCTTGTCATCGCCGTGAGTCGTTCGTCTCCAGCTCTTACCCCATCTGCTCATTTGCGGGCCATCGTAAAGCTAGCTGTAATCAAATTGCTTTTAACAGTAATAATAAACAAAAGATATACTGTAGGAGTCAAACGAACAGCTAAACGAACGCTAATAGCTTGTTGGTGCCGTTTGAAAGGTAACCCCCAACTGAAAACGCCGCGACGGCGCTCAAACAGGTGCGATCGGCAGATCAGTACAGCGATCTTCGAGGAATTAGCTGCTTTGGGCTGGCGGAGGCAAAGCCCAATCACAACATCAGCTGTTCAAACCCCGGACGGAAATCCGGATGTGATATCGGATGCACCCCGAGGGAAATCAACTTTTGTTGTAACTGCAGCTCCCAGGGCCCAGGGAGCACTGGTGCCGCCGAACACTCTGTCGAATCCGGTTTTTTCAGTGAATTTATTACTCTGCTTATGGAAGTTGCCTTGCTGTAAGAATCAAAGCCATCTCGAGATCGGTTCGCTATGGCTTGCCTTACAACAAAACTGCATGTAGCGAAGAACCCGTCACGAAACAGACCGCCATGAATTATTGCCATATTCGCACTTTAACCTTAACCAGTTCGGGTCTTTTGGGCCCCTTTTCATGCTTCTGTCACCCGCATCAGCTCAGCCACTACCGGCGTGGGACTCCAGACATAAGCCACTGACGAATCGACGGCGGACGATCCCGACAGATCATGACCTGTCATGTCTCGATCGCTTTTGTGTTCTTTGACAGTTCTACATGTCCCGGACACGCCAAGTCACCCGATGGGTCGCAGCCTTTTCAGATCGCCGCAGACGTGGGTAGAACGTCGCTCAACCATCGGTACATCGTCTGTGGAGCTACCTGTGGAAGCTCTTTTGAAGGGGTGTCGCGAAGCAGCTCACAAAAAACAGCGAGGCTGTGTAAATAGTTGTGTATGTTGGAGGCGATGATGGCTTGTGAAATTTCGATGCCTGTGAAAGGCTCTCTGTGATAAAGTCATCAATAAACGCGAAAAGTGAACTCGGATGGCACATCACGTCAGCTGGGGCTGTAATTCGTGATTGCACCGGTAGCTCTACGGTCATCGGAAAACTTGTTGATACGTTTTGTAGCTCGTTCTGTCAGCTGTTTTGTCGACACTGCTATGAGCAGCTGCAGGAAATGGTGCAATGCAGGCGCTCTGGTGCTCAAGAAGGCAATCTGCTTGCCGCCGCAAGCTCCGAAAACCGGAAGACGCCGAATATCCGAACATATCTCGATAGACTAGCAGGCACGGTCACGCTCGCAGATTCGAACAACGGCAAGTAGTGGAAAGTCGCCCAACAAATATTGACATCGTGAAGCAGCCTGAGAGTCGAAAGGGGACGCCAAAGTCGAGAAATGCGGAGGCGGGCATGACCCGAGGGCCAAGCACCAATGCTCTACCTTCAGAAAACGTTGCGCAACATGCTTTTGTGTGCCCATCTTCATCATTCGACACGGAGCAGTGGTGCGTGGATGAAATGTCATCTGCTCGACCGCGTAACGCCTACCTTCGGACCCTGAATCAACTTATCCAGTCTCACATGCACACCTTGCTCAACCGTCTGCTCTGGGGTAGGACTCAAGGATCGATTTCCTGCCAATGAAGCAACTGTCAGCAATGCTTCCGATACACAAGTTCCGAAAAATGCGTTCCCCACCATAGACCCTGATTCGCAAACAACATGTCCATCACACCTTGATCATTCATAAAGTTGCCCATGGTCAGGCCCAGGGAAGCTACCGGTATCTCCGGCAAGTGTTCCGTGGTCGGAAGGAAGCCGTCAAGAGCTCCATTCTGGACGTCTATAGCTGAACCGTAGGCTGGAAGGCCGGTGTTCATAGCAGATGAAGGCGGAACATTGTAAGTGGTGTTGGGGAATTCGAGGTAGCTGTTGAGGTCGAAAGGCATGTCCGCACCGAAAGTGAGTGCATCGGTTCTCTGATCGTCGGTCTGGGATGCGATTGTCGTAGAGATATGATCGTTTCCTATGTGGCCATTCGATGCGAAACCGCTGGGTACCACGACGGTATTCTCAGACGGGGCATTAACAAGCCCGGATGGAGGCACAGTTGGCGGCCAATTGGTTTCATGGTTCCGATGTTCGAAGCTTTGCGCAAAGGTTTGTAGATTCACTGACCTGGGAGGAGCGACAGCTTTCGTCGTTCTACCAGAGGAAGTGCGGATATCCAAGAGCCGGTGCAGGAATGTCGCCTGTATAGAGGGTAGATGCTCAGACGCACCAGCACCTTTAGCGAGCATGTCGGCTGCGCGACGGCACAGCGAGAGAATTTGATCCGTAGGGGAGCCGTCGAGATGTGAGTAGCGAGCTTGCGTGGACTAGGTTATCGTTACAGTCAATTTCTCGTTTTAGCGGGTGACTTAACCTCGCGACTGACCTTCAGCAGAGAGACGACCGCATATGTCAGAGCGGTGAACACAAAGTCGGGACATCCTAAGGACAGGAGAGGTGAATCAGTATGCGTGATTTCCACGTTGTTATCCCTGTATGATATGCATACCTTTTATCAAGCCTTTACTCTGAAGATCATGTTCGAAACACTCGATGAGCCGGATCGCTATCGTTTGAAACTAACGCAGAGTCGAACCTGTCAACAACAGACTCCTTCGCCACTCAATCGATAAACGCCGACTTACTTGAACAAATGCGAATGGCAGTGCCTTTGATTCCCGCTCTAGAGCTTGATTCAGTCCGAATGACGCTATGATCAGTTCTGCATAAAAGTGATATCTGCGGGCACCAAGTATCAGGTTACGTCTAGCCTCTTCTCAGTGAAGAAGGAATACTACCAACAACCGTATTCTGCCAATTCGGACTTCTTTCTTGACAGCTGTGCGAATGATAGACTTGAGCACTTTGCATGGCGTAAGAAATAATGCCTGTCGACTTACAAGGCGCATCCACTGAACTAATCAGATTTTCTGCCCGGTCTGCCCATTCCTGAAACTGCTTTTCATGGATGACGATAAGACTGAGATGGATTCATTCCATCGATGAGTTCTTCGTCACTCCGTCTTTCACGTAGGGAAGAAATCTACCTACTCTGGGTAGCAGTCTATATTGCTTTCCAGAAGAGGACGATCCGACATCGCACGGTTCCGGAATGCGTCAAGGGCTCTATTGAGAATCTGCGTCCATTCCTGTCGGTCGTGAATCGAGGGCGACGCAAGGCGAGCAATCAGTATCCGGAGCGTAACTTCACAATTTGCGAGAAACTCACAGCCCACAACGCTACTGCCGAGTCATCCAACACCGCCTGATGATTCCCTGACCTCTTGCTTTCCTCGATATACCCGTACAAGAGCGCGAGATACCTCTGCACCGAACTTTCCCCAGGCATACTAGACGGTTTTCCTAGTTGTGCACTTAATGTGCGGTCTGTGACGGTCGTAAGTAGCCATGTACGGATCATCGAGCGGAGCAACCATGATGGCAAAGCGGTTCTCGCATCGGGGAACAAGGCGACACGGTGGAGGTTGATGTCGATGGCGGTTCTAACAGGGCAAGGAATAGATGAATAAGTCCACACGCCAGGTATCCATTCTCGGTCTCAGTTGCACGAAGCAGTGGTAGACGACGACTTGCCTTATGGCTAACCCTGCACGGAGGTATGTGAGATCCTGCTCGAACCGCTTCGCCGGAATAAGACTACACAGTCATGCTCAGTTAGAAGATGAACCCAAAGACACATATAGTCTTAACACCGAAAGGTCAACTCACTTCCATTCGCTGTAAAGTAGGTGAGCCTTTTCTGCCAGTGTAGTACGTCAGTATCTTGAACCCCCGACTGGCGGATTTATATCCTTGGCTCGCGTACGTACCTGAACGACCTGCAAACGAGGGGTAACAGTCCATTTAATCAAACACGTACGGCAAAGAAGAGTGCAACGGGGCTCACATCAAGTGTTTTCTCAAGCGGCAGCCTCATCATCTCCATTTTTGCAAACGCTTTCAACCGAGTCCACAAGTCCGGAACAAACGATCTTGCGGCGCAACAGCAGACTGTTCGTGTGACAATCACATTGCCAATCGTCGTTATATTAGCGACTAGAATGGCACGCGGTCGCAAAGAGGAAACAATCAGGTACGTACTAGCGTTAAACAAATAGTTACTCCTACTCGCCACATCAACAGGCTCTGACCTTTCTTTATCCAGCACAGGTAAATGCGGATGAAACCACTGCCAATAAACATCAAACAACAGATGGGCATCGTCCGCAGTAAGCAAGCGCATAATGTGTGGTGCCTCGCCTTCCAAAGTCCGGCGGCCCGCGGTAGATTGTTTAGGACGGGCGTAGTAGCCGTCTATATCGTCCGTTGGCGTTGTTATTGTTGTTGCCGTCGTTTTGTTGGCTTGCGCTGCTGATGATGATGATGACGATACTGTAGGTTGTGTCGGTTGCGAGGCTGGTGAGCCCGAGGCGCCACTAGCTTCCCGAGGGGCAGTGAGTTCCACGGCCGGACGAGCGGGAAGTAGATCCTCTCTTGATCTCACTCCACCACTTCCCACACCTTCGCTATCTGCTATCCGCTCGTCGGTTCCTGTTTTTGAGCGCGAAACCTCATCCTCACCAGCGTTATCAGCCACATTCCCCTCCTGTTCTTTCGCCACCATCCGCTCGGCCCTCCGCCGAACGCCGTCGCTTCCTTCCCTCTCATATCTCCTCTCTATCTGGTTTTCCCTCTCCCTCTCGAGTTCTCTTTCCCGCTCAAGCTCCAAACTAGCGGAAGCCTCTGCAAGCACACCCAACGGATTCGTCTCATCCCCGGGCATCGGAAACGGCGTCAACTTTGCGCGATCGGCCATTAATGGTAGTTGGTGCGGAGCGTGGTGGCTGTGGTCGTTGTGGTGGTACGTTTGGGTTGACATTGATCGGTAAGGAAGAGGAAGCGTGCAAGGCTGCGCGGTATTTGTGGTTGAATGGTGGTAGGGTGAAGGTGCTGGAGATTGTCGATGAAGCGGAGTACCTCGACGAGCTGCTGTATGAGTTGAGTACAAGCTCCTTGTAGACCGTTCTACCGGCAACCTTCTGCCATCGTCGTCATTCCGCATGTCACTTGTTGTGCGATACGTGTTCGTGCCCGGACAGCCATCGTCATCCACTTCTTCACGAGCTGCGACAGGAAGAACCGGTTGTCCCTCTCCTGACGCCATACTCCGCTGTCGCTGCCGCTGTTGTTGTTGCTGAACGTCTTCCAGCTCGTTAGTTCTCCTCGTCGCTGCTGTCATGTTGGAGTTTTGCAAGAGAGTCGCACTACGATAAAACGCCGCCTGAAGCGTCGGAACACTGGGATATCGTTCGTGGTCCGTCGTTACGGTCGTTAGCCGCGGTGGTGATGCACAAGTCGCACGGGAACGGGGTAAGAGGTCGTCCGGATCCGGAAGCGAGGTAATGCTGCCGCCGGCGTGGAACCCATCCCTCCCTCCAGATCCATCTCTCGGCTTGCTTGCATCGTCATTCTCTGTCATCCTCGTCGTCGCCGTCGCCGTCACCGTCACCGTCGAACCACGGACCGACGATCCATTCTTCCGGCTCTGCCGTTTCGTACGTCCTCGCATAGACGGCTGATACACGCACAGCTCGAGCGCCATGAGCCTATTCCGTTCCTTCGTAACCATCTGCTGTCCACCTGTTTTCCCTTCAGCTGCTACACTGCTGCTGCTACTGCTCGTACTAGCAGTCAGAAAACACCGGGAACAAGGGTGTTGTCCGTCGCATCTCACTTTTGAGCGATTGCATGGTCGACAGGCGTGGGATATTCTTCCTCCTCCCTGAGCTCCTGCTTCACTTGCTCCTCTGGGTTGTGGTGAGCGATTCAAAGGAGGAAGATGAGAGGCAAGGTGCGAGGGAGACGGTGAGACTGTGCCGACGAGGGAGTAGGGTGAGACTGTCGTTTCGCCTTGTGTACGTTGTCTTTTATTGCGATGATGTTCCTGTTCTTCCTGCTGCAAATCGTCCCGCTCCTGCTGCTCTACTGAGCGACTCGAGATTCTGCTCCTTGTGTGGGTAAGATTTGGCATTCCGGTCGACGGGTATCTGGATGGGTGACCTGTCGAATCCTTGTCTTTGACAAGAGGGAAATTCCTGATCTCTTGACCAGGCAGGAAGCACGACCAAGAATGAAGAATGAACACCTCGGGTACGCTCGAGGTCGCCGAGATCGGGCCGGTTACATGATTTGAATTGGGCGCACCTGTTACTGCCAGTCATCAACCAGGTAAACTCACAAGTACACGAAGTTGTTCTCTACTTGCTCTTTCCTCAATCTTCTACGTTCCTGTACAGCTACAAGCCACATACTCCAGACCTGAGCGACCAACAATGTCCATCCAGCCGCCTTCCTCTACAAAGCAATCCGCCGCCGAAAGCACGCCATTCGAACTAGCAAAAGCGCACCACGCAAAGAGCACGACCGTCTCGCCCATTTACGCATTTCTGCTCAAAGACCTCTCTATCCAACGTTCCACAACTTTCGGAACATCAATATCCCACCTCACACTCGCACCAGAACACTTGAATTCCGCCGGTTCGATACATGGCTCGGTATCCGCCACGATTGTTGACTGGGCTTCTGGCTCTGCGTTGGCTACGCGAGGAAGCAAGAGCGGCGCCAGTGTGGATATGCATGTGACGTTTTTGAGTAAAGCAAAGCTCGGCGAGGTACTGGAGGTGAAGGGGGTGGTGGATAAGTTGGGTGGGAGGATTGCATTTACCCGGGTCGAGGTGAGGAGGGTGAATGGGGATGGGGAATTGGTGGTTACGGCTATCCATACAAAGTTTGTGGGGTAGATACGGGCTGCAACATTGAAAGGGCGCAAGCAACAAAAAGGCATTCCAAAAAGGGCATATATACGCATCTATATCAATTACCTATAAGATTGCTCCACGCTATTAGAATACAAGTCGCAGTCCCCAAACTAAATAAAGTATACCACGTCGTATCCGAGCGAGCGGATATACAAGCACAAACCAACAAACAGAGCCGACTGATGCATGTACGATCAGTCAGAGTCTGCAATTCAACAACACACCATCCCGTCAGTCACGCGATCAAAAAAGTTTGGCACAGCTGAGGTAGAATGCCAAAAAGAGACTTACCCGTATCAGCCTCCCGCTCACCACCATACGTCAACCAATCGAGCTTTCTCTTTGCCCGTCGCGCATCACGCGCCTTGGCGTCGTTCCTCGTCAACTTCTTCTTCCTGCTCTTCGGCTTTGCAAACTCTCCGCCCTCTGCTTCAGACGTAGCAGCACTGTTCGCAACAGAGGTCGCAGCGCTGGCAGCAGCACTAGCAGCGGCACTCGCAGCGGCAGTCGTCGGTGTTCCTGCCCTCGTTCGAGGTGTTCCGATACGAGAGTTGGTTCGCGACGTCTTCATGTCATCGAATGCGTCTTCGACGATGGCGATTTTACCCTTGTGGGTTAGTCGACCAGCGTCGACGTGCCAAATTTCGGGGCACAGGGCATTGACGAATTCCATGTTGTGTGAGATGATGCAGACGGCTCCTCCCCAGTCTCGGATGGCGACAGACAGACCACCGAGGGCTTCTCGATCCAAGAAATTGGTAGGTTCGTCCAACTGTAGGAGGAAGGGCGTTAGCACTTGAGGAGGATGGCTATATGGGACTGCGGACTTACGATCAACACCTGCGGGTTGTTCCACAATGCAGCGGCAATAACAACCTTGACCTTCTGTCCACCGGACAAACCCTGGACCTCGTTGTACTGTGCGATATCTCCATCCAACCCAACATCCTCCAAATGCTTTCGGATCAAGTGGGCGGCATTGTCACGCGTACCCGCACCCTCTCGGGACGACTCCATGTCATCGAATTGTCCCAAAACCTTTCCGAAACCGAGCTTAAGCAGTTCCTCACGCGAGATCCAGGCGTTGTGACGGTGATCCATTCCACGGAACTTGATTTCATACTGGAACGACTTCTTCAACTTTTGTCGACCCATGACCATCTCGAGTTTCCGCTTGTCGCCGTTCTTGCCGACGATATCGGTATCCATAATCTTTTGCTCCTCTTCCGACATTTTTCGGTTACCACGCTCGAGCATTTCACGATCGTGGCCGTCCTGGTATCGCCATTGGATGTAGGCAACCGGTGTCTTTTCGAGATGCTGGTCCAAATGGTGGAACGCGTGCTGGGCAACATAACCGACTCGGAGAGCAGGGTGCTTTTCGACTCGACCTTCCTGAGGGGTAGTTTCACCCGTCAAGAGCTTGATCAAGGTGGATTTACCGGCACCGTTGGGCCCCAGGATACCGACACGGGAAGACAACGAAAGCGCACACGAGACGTTGATCAACGATGGCTTTGCTGCTCCTGGGTATTGGAAAGTACAGTTGGTGAGCTTCATGATTGCTCGAGTGTTGGATCGAACACCCATCAAGGACCCCGGTGCAGGGAACTGGAACTTGATCGAAGTGGCGGCCAAGGTGTAGTACGACTTTGCCTCGGGCACCTTTTCAACGAACTTGGAAAGGTTTCCTGGGTAGTAGACGAGCTTTTTGCTTTCGTAGTGGATAATGTCAGTACAGACATTGTCGAGGAAACCAGAGTCGTGTGAGACGATCAAACAGGTGACGTGGGGCTGGTTGCAAAGCCATTGCTCCAACCATGCGACGGACTGAACATCCAAGTGATTGGTAGGTTCGTCCAACAGCAAGATATCGGCACCGATCAACATGGCCCTTGCGAGCTCCAACTTCATCTTCCAACCACCGGACAAACTTCCGACCGGGTTGGACTGCTTCTCCTCGGAGAAACCGACGGATAGCAACGCATCGGCGACCTGTTGACGAGTGACGTGGGTGAGGTTCTTGTCGTTTCCGATAAAGTCAATGATGGCCATCGACGCATCTTCACCTTGCAAGGCGTGTTCGACCATGAGTGTCCTCAACTCGTCCTGGGGCGGGAAACCTTCGACCTTGCCATCCCTGATAGCCTTCATCAGGGTACTCTTTCCCTGACCGTTACCGGCACAAACACCGTATCGTCTTCCTCGACGCAATCGCAAGGCCGTGTGGTTCAACAACAGCAAACCTCCGTAGGCGAGCGAGAATTGAATGTCACACAGCATTTCACCCTCCTCATCGTCGTCGTTGACATCCGGGGCGTATTTCGCCTTGTCAATGTCCATAAAGACCTTTCGGACCGATTTGGCGACTTCGGCGCCCTTGGTCTTGCCGCCTTCAAGCCAGAAGCCCAGAGGAGATCCCAAAACCCGTCCGACCCACGCGGACTCGTCCCATTTTCTAGCATCAACCAAGTCGGCAACCATGCCACCCAAGTACTCGAGGTGGAAAGCGAGTTCAAGCGCGTTCGGGAGGTCCTTGTTGAGCGGCAACGTCGGCTTGTCCGGGAAAGCGTGACCGAGAGGAAGATGAGGAAGCATGATAGCCAACACGCTGTTGGTGCTCGCCTCGACGTCTCGCATGGGAGGAGGAATAGAGTCCTTGCTTGCTCCGGCAGTGTGCAGGATTTCCAAGGCGCTCTTTGCGAATGCTCGGATTTCGGGGAAGGCGGCGGTGGCCGCAATGTTTTCGACACCGGGGACGAGCGGGGCGAGGTATCGCGCCGCGACGTCTTTTTCTCGGACAAGCTTGACCAAGTTGCCAACGACGATACATGTCATTCGCTGAGTCTCGGTTGATCGTTCCTTGAGTGCACGGATCAACAAAGGTACCATGACGGCGAGTGTCGGAGCGTTGACTTCGGCGACGAACGTAGTGTTGGACAGGGTCTTGATCGTTTTCGGGACGGCGTCGGCAGACTGCATGGCGTCAACGAGTGGTTTGATGTGCTTGATGATATCGGCGTTGGGAAGGATGGAACAAAGAGTGGTCGCACACTTGACGGCGGCAGTTCCAACCTGTGAAATAATATATTAGTGTCATATCGACAAGAATATCGAGACGGACAACGCACCTCGGTCTTGGTGTCGTGCATGGCACGTTCAATAAGAGGAATCACATGGCCCAATTCTTCGGCGACCCATTCCTCTGCACCGGGCTTTACCAAACCTTCCATGGCTTTGAGTGCACCGACCTTTGTCCTCCATCCCTTCGAGTCGTCCAAGATTGCCTTCAAGATGTCCATAATCTGCCTGGTTCCTTCCGGTGCAGAAATCTTGATGATGGCGTTGACACCACCCTGCGCTGCTTGTCGAATAGACTGAGTCTTGTCCATCAAGACGTTCAAGAGAACAGGGATGGCGTGCAACATGATACCTTCAATTCCTTCTCCTAGACTCTTAACGAGTCGTTCGACGAGGACACCGGCACTCTCCCTTTCCGCCTGAGACTTGGAAGACGCCCACCATTCGATGACATCAGGGATTCGAGCCTCCAAGAGCGTCTGAGAGACAGGCAAGGACGAGGATTTCTTGACGCTTGAGCAAAAGGCATCGGCGAGAGACTTTGCTTCGAGGGTCGAGGTTGCGCGAGCAAGAGCACGGAGTTGTTCGACGAACGGGGAAGACGGTAAAGGCGTGACGTCGGATTGGGTAGAAACGGGCGACATGATGGCGGGGATGTCTCGCGTTGGCGTTCAGGCGTATTCGTACGTTCGGTGTAGTGGTATCTCCTAGCAACGGAGACTAGCTAATAATACAGAAACCGATGAGTGGGGAGTTGAGGTGGATGAAGCCTGGTTTGCTTGGAAAGAGAAAAAAAAGAGAAAAAATCAAAAGAAAGGAAAGACACAAGTGCCTTTTGTGTGCTCAGCCAATCTCGTCAAACTTTTTTCACGGGAATAACGCGCGGATACAAACCACGTGCGCTTGAGATAGCGGGCGAAGGAAGGAGCAGTGGTGGCAAACGAAAACATGTGGCAAGAGGGTTCATAACATCCATCATCAAGTCATCATCTCATCTCGGCCGGACGACAGATACTATCGCGGCTCGTATATTGGTATACATTATAGATGCAAGCTCATCCCAGACATCATCCCGGTATCGTTCCCATCGTGCTCACGCGCCTCATTGTTGCGCGATTCGAAGAAGCTTGAGTCGGCTGATGTAGTCTCCCTCCTCCCAGCGCACCGCCCGTCGTCGTTGTGGGGAGTAACGGCAAAGCACTCGACGAATAACTCGTTTCCCGTGGTTGTAAGCCTCCCACACTCATCCTCCCTGCAACAGCAGAAGGTCTCGACGCTCCCGTTCCGCCTCCCAGCCCTGCAACGCCCATCACACTCAACCTCCTCCCTCCGCCCATCATTCCTCCACCTGGCGCTATTGAAGACCGCGGTTTGGGATCTCTTCCGTAGGTCGTTGATGCTGCTGTCGATGTCGGCGAGAGCGAAGCGACGCTCATATCCCCTACCACACCCGCACCCGTCTTCCGGAGTCCAAGCATGGACCGATGACTCGCTCGTTCAGAAGATGAGGAACAAGGAGACCCTCCGCCACCACCTTCTTCCCTTATCGCACCTAGCCCTCCAGCACGATTCGACATCCTCGCTCTCCTGATCGGTCCCGGTCCGCCGCTGCCACCGCCACCAGAGAGGGAAACCCTCCTTGATGCTTGTCCGACACCGGCCGTTCCTGATAAACTCGACCGACGAACAGACGATACCGTAGGACGGAGCAGTCCAACTGTTGGTCCCGCGCTCGACCCGGGCATGCCAGTAAGGATCGATCGATCGTGCATGACGCTCGTATCCCCATGGCTGCCAGTGAAAACCGACGTGTTGGCAATATCAGGCACATCCGGCCGTCTCACCAAGAAATTCGAAGCGGCGGGTTTCTCCGCCGCGGTGCGACTCTGTATACCGGAAGGCCCGGCTTGTCGATTCACGTTGGCCGCCATACTCGTTTGAAGTGGTGCTCGAGTAACGCTCATCGGTGGCGGCGCACGAGCAGGTCGGACGGCAAAAGCTTTAGGCATGCTAATTGTTGGTATCGGACGCCGTGGGGAACGGTCTATTGTCGTATTTATCATCAAGCTCGCGTCTCCTCCCGTGCCGCGGCCCGGACTGGGTCGTTTTGCTGGTAGTCTCTGTTGGATGCCCGTCGTTTGTACCGCTGGTACCGGACGCGATGCAGGTGGAAGTAGCATTGAGCCAGTACGTGCCGAGAAGAAACTCGTTTCCCCTTGTCCTCCCGCCTGTTCTTCAGATACCTCGTCGATCCAAGCGTTTTCCTCTGGATCCATAGCAGTCGCTTTGAGTGGCAATGGGCTCGGTGGTGGCGGCATGCTTTCTCTGTCCATCAGAGCAACTGGCTCTTGCTGACCTGCGGCGGTAGCGCGACCGTTGTCAATGCTTCCTTCCCCTGCTTCATCTCGCCATCTTAGCGTCTTCTTCTTGGCTAACAAAACGGCAGCCACCCCGGCCGATCGTTTACGTGGAGACCCAAGCCTGACTGGTGATCCCATATGTGTCGCTTGGATACGTTTCATCGCAGGTGACGGTTTCACCGGCAAGGGGTGCACGACGGACGGCGCAGTCGAGATTCGTCGTCTGACTGCGTTTGCTGGTTTTGCTGCAGGCGGTGCCATGGCCTGTCGTTGATTGCTGGTGATGCTGAACATGGGACTGACGTGTCTCGGGGGTGCTTCTCCTGCTGCACCCATGCCAAGAACTTCGGCGATCGTTGCTTCGTTATCGACCACCAACGCACTGAGTAAGTCATCATCCGCACCAGCCGCATGATGCTTTAACAACGTCATCGTCCTCACCATCCCGCCAATCAAGCGCGTCAAAGCTCTCGCCTGATGTGCAATCGCCGCACGGTACGCCTTTTCCCTCGCCTCGAGGCTCTGCATCTCGCTCTTGACTTTCTGCAGCTCGGCTTCCACGCGAAGTCCCTCGATATCGGAAGACTCGAGTTTATCGAATCGTCGTTCCGAGGCAGCACGAAGGACGGCGGAGAACAAGTCGGATTTGGTAGAGGCATCTTGGATCCGTGCTTGATTTGTCGGGTTGGAAGCGTACAGTGTTTGTTCCCTTGCAATCAAACTTTCCAGTGTCGTTCGTTCCGCTATACTCTCCAGCTCGGTTTCGTTCTGTAGTTCTTCCAGACGGGACCGTAATGCGCCGATTCTCAGCTCGGCTCCATCCACCAACGCACGACACAGCGCTCCATCCGCAATGACCGGTGCATGGCGTGTAGCAGCTTGTTTCAAATCCGCCTTTACCCGAGCCATCTCCACCCGGCCCTCGGCTAGTCGTTTCTCCCTCGCCGCATTCTCCGTCCGACTGCCATTCGCAATTTCCGCTTCGAGGACTTTGATTCGAGCGTCCTTTTCCGCGATGGCTTTCAAGTATTGTGTGATATTTCGATTGACATCGTTGACGTTGCGCGAGACCTTGGTGACGATATTCTTGGCTCGATTCGCATATTTGAGCGTGTTCCCTGTATCCTCGAGATGCACCGAGCAAGGCGAAACACAAACAATCATGACGGTCCGACAATTCCCGCCTAGCGAGAATTTCAGCAACCTCGTCAATTTACTATCCCGATACGGAATATGCGGCTGCGAGTTGCCCCTGGTAGCGGCGACGCAGAGCGCATTGATACAATTGCCGAGGGAAAGCAACGACTTGTTGATATTCGCACCTTCCTTCATGCGACTGCCCATATTATGCGTCGCACTCGCACGTTCACTACCGGCTAAATCGATGATGGAAAGCGTGGCGCTCGTAATCGCCGTCGTAACCGTCTCCGTCTCCAAATCGACCGTATCCCCACCACGAGGTCGTCTCCCGATATTCACCTGCAGAACCGCATGGGATCGTGAACTCTGGGAATTGGCGTGCGTCGGGGACGTATGTCTTCTCGAATTCCCCAACAAGACGTATTCCAGCACTTCGTCCGCCGTTTTGGGATCCCTCTGACTCAGACCGGCAACCATGATTCGGTTCTTTTCGTCTTCCCGTAAACTGAGACCGCCGCGTGGACAAGCAGGGAAATCATCCGCGAGCAAGTCCCGGATAAGCTCGTTGTAGATTTCGAGAAAGGAGACGGTGACGTGTGTTTCCCATTGGTCGTTGCTTTCGTCGATTCGGCGGAAGAGTTCCCGCATCGTTCGGTAGATGATTCCCGGGTCTTCTTTTGTTCCGCTGACGGTATGGGTTTTCCCGCATCCTGTCGCCTAATTGTCGGAACATGGTAGTCAGCTCCAGCCACGCATCATCTCAACCTGCCGACTCACTCCGTACGCAAACACTGTCGCATTAAAGCCATCAAACAGACCCTCGAGCACCGGTTTCGCCGTGTTCTCAAACACTTCCTCCTGCGTTGAATCTTTTGAGAATACACGATCAAACGCATACCTAGCAAGACCATTCCACATCAGAACTGCTGCTTGCGTGCCAGAACAACGAAGGACGTACCGTTGATCCTTGTACCTCTTTCCACCAGGAGGCGCTTTCCCTCCCGTAGTCATGAACGCACGCGGAACATTTGTATCAGGTTTATCAAATATCAGCGTCCGATGATCCACAACGTCTGTTCCGAAACGAGCATGCAAGCGAAGCAGATCTTAGCACCGGTAAGCAGCTACGATACCAAAGATACATCCACGTACCGACTACCTCTCTCCATAACCCGCTACCTCCGTATCCGTACCCGGCAGCAGGAGATCCAGACCCGGTTTTGGATGGTGATGCGCCACCTCCAAGAGCTCCATCTCCGTAGAATATTTCATGCTGTTGTGCTTCTGGGATGCGGGAGGATTCCACCTCTGTAAGTGGTCTTACTCGCACTGTATGACAGGTAAAGGACGGTATCAGTACGTGTTGCTTCCTTGATGGCGTTTTTGCAGCGAGGTATAGTGGATGAACATGATGAGAAGACGTACCGGCTACTTGAATGGCATTTGTGTCCATCTTTCCTCGTCACCGTGCCGCTACGTGTGTCAGAGGACCCAGTGAGATCCCAAACTGCCGTGGTTTCCGCTGTCCGTCGTGTTCTACGTTCCGATTCAACGAATGATTGTCGTATCCGAACGACGTGATTCCGACCTCACAAGAAGCGCTATCTGGCCGGAAGATCCTGATGAGCTAGGAGACTGAACGGAACGATGCGAACGGCACCTGGGACTGTCAACTTTGCGGCGTCTACTGATTTGAAGGGAGGAAGAGGTAGAGTAGATGGTCGCTCAACATGAATGTAAACAAGCGGGACTGAAGATTGCCCTAGCGAAAACTCGAACAGGGTGGAAATAAGTTCAGGAGGAAAAGCGGTATTTCCCCCTGTCAGTGAGTCATGAACATGTGATCGGCCAAGACTCGAATCAGCAACGTTTATTTCCCGAAATTATTATAGGCCTGCAAGTAGTTGATTCTGCACACTGAACAGTCAACCGTGCTTTACATCTTATCGCTCGATTGATATCGCCATGACTTCCAACTGGTCACCCTCTTCTTGGAGAGAAAAGCCTATTGCTCAAGATGTCGTCTATGAGGACCAACAGGATCTCGAAAAGTGAGGGGTCATAACCGATACAGGAGCGGACTGGGTGCTGACCCTTGCCCTCTTCCCTGTTTATGCAGAGTTCTAGGAAAGTTACGACAGCTGCCACCGCTTGTCACACCGATAGAGGTAAGCGCTCGATGGTTAACTACTGCGATGTCCTTGTCAGCTTACATGATGCACTCTTACGGTATTGGTAGATCGATAGGCTGAGAGCTCAGTTGGCGGATGTGGCGCAGGGGAAAGCGTTCCTGTTGCAAGGCGGAGATTGTGCAGAGCTGTTCAGTGCTTGTTCACAGGTGAGTTTTCTGGCGCTTATAGAGAAGGAAGGTTATGCTGATGAAGGTTGTTTATACTGACAATGCGTGATAGGACCCGATCGAGCACAAATTATCGCTGTGAGCCAGTATTTCCGCTACTTTTGTCTTACACATGTGTTCATAATCAATCCGTGCACCTGATAGCATTCTCCTCATGTCCCTCATCATCCTCCACGGATCTCGACTCCCCGTCATCCGAATCGCCCGGATAGCAGGACAATACGCCAAACCTCGATCCAAGCCGACCGAGGTTGTGGATTACCCTATCGAGGGGCAGGAGGGAAAGACGGAGAAGCGGGAAGTGATGAGTTTTAGAGGGGATAATGTAAATGGGTTTGAAGTGACCGATCGACGAGCGGATCCGGAGAGGTTATTGTCGTACGTGCCACTCACACTGAACTAAAACAGAGAAAACAGGCAACTTATCCAATTTCTCGGCAATGCAGTGCCTACTTTCACTCCTCCGCCACGCTCAACTACATCCGCGCACTCCTCTCCTCTGGATTCGCAGATCTCAACGCGCCACGCCAATGGTCATTCTCCCACGTCCGCTCACCATCCCTTCAAAAAGCATTCGAAGAAGTCATCGACAGCTTGATGGATTCCCTAGACTTTATGCGCGTCGCCGCAGGCGGAGCAGGTGCAGGAAAGAACGAAGGCTCTGCGGCACGGGGTGGGACGGAGACTGTTGATTTCTATACGAGTCATGAAGGTCTAAGCCTGGAGTACGAGGAAGCGTTGACGCGTGCCGTGCAGCCGAGTAGTGCTGGTAATGGGTTCTCATCATTTGCTCGTCCGGCGAGACCTTCCGGCGCGTCTTCTTCGTCACGCGCGAATAGCACGGTTCGTGGATCATCCCAGCGCGGGGAGGAAAAACCGGAACAGCAACAGAAATACTACAATCTTTCTTCCCATTTCATCTGGATTGGGGATCGGACGAGGCAGCTTGACGGTGCGCATGTAGAGTATTTTCGAGGGATTCAGAATCCTATTGGGATCAAGGTGGGACCGACGATGAAGGGTGACGAGTTGGTCAAAATGCTTGATAGTACGTTCCTCCGTTTCCTTTTGCCTCCACGAGTGACTGGCTGACAAGCCTTGCGGGAATGCAGTCGTCAACCCGGATAATATTCCTGGCAAGGTCACGTTGATCAGTCGATATGGCGCGGACAAGGTCGAAAAGTTCTTGCCGGCGCATATCGAGGCGGTCAAGAACTCGAGACATGTCGTCGTTTGGCAGTGTGATGCGATGGTAAGTTCTTGCGCTACATCGTGTCGACTTCTAAGCTAATCAGGGTTATTGCTCGTCTTCTAGCATGGAAAGTAGGTATCCTGCAGCTTGAATGCCTTTGTGAACTGATGGCTGACCGCGTTCACTCTTTTGCAGCACAAAATCATCGGAAACGGACCCTTCACTCAAGACACGGCACTTTGTGGACATTATCTCCGAAATCTCCACATCAATGAAGATCCATAAAGAGCTGGGAACGATCTTGGGTGGCGTCCATCTCGAGTTGACTGGAGAGATCAACGAAGATGGGTTCAGTGTGGTGAGTTTGAGATTTCTATTCTTGGTACAACGCGAATCTCGGCCTGATTCGTCCACTTTCGCAGACCGAGTGTATTGGTGGATCTATGGACCTGATGGACAAGGATCTCTCCTTGAACTACCTATCTCACTGTGACCCGCGCCTTAACTACGAACAATCCCTCGGTACGCTTCCCTTTTCTCCCTTCTTCCCTTGTTACGCGGAAACTTACTTTTACTTATGTTGTGCAGATGTCGCTTTCCTCATTTCGGACTACTTGAGGGCGAAGCGAAGGGGTACGGAGCCAAAGGATGTGCTGTTAGAGGAACTGGGCAGGGGACGGTCGAATTCGACGTCACAACAGTAGTCTTCGGGGCGATGAAAAGCGGTAGTAAAATATCATGTACTTCGTGGTGTTTTATGATATTTCTGTGGCAGGTGCCGTTTACTACTATAGTACTTGTGCCTAGCATTTCCGACACTGAACGAGCAGAGATATAATCCCGCCGCTCGTGACAGCTACGGTGACCAGCCGATGAGCGTTTCATTGATCGCGCTATGATCCAGTCGCACTTGACTCCATAGCCGGGATGTCGGAAGAGAGGATAAATCGATGAGAAAAACAAGCAAGACCTATAACAACAGATGCTTACAAGAGGTGCAACCGCCATAGGAGCCTTTCAGATCGAGTCGGTGGACCTGATGCAGCTTCCACGCCCGGAAAAAGCCGAAGCGACAAAGCAATCTTATGAAACACAAATATCTCCTATCATCCAACTGGGATAGCAATTAGTGGTAAATCGCATCCTTCGCATTCACACGAGCGTGCGGTTTCAGGACCTGCCTTGGTTTCGATTCAGCCTCCCAGACGAAAGGACAAGAAAGCTGACAAGAAGCATCTTCAGATTGATTAAATGATCATGTCTGAAAGACGAGCTCCACAGCGTTTGATAAAAGCATGTTGATTCAGAGAAAAGCGCAGATATCAATTGGGGCTATCGATTAGTGGTAAATCATAATGTTCGCATTCATAGCAATACGCATTACGTTAGGCCCCCGGTTCGATTCCGGGTAGCTCCATTTTTTGAAACAACCTCAGCGTTTCCCCCTCCCTCGGCTTTCGTTTTTCGCTGAAAGCGGCGCCTCACGCTCGGTCTATGTGATGAATGTGTGGTCAGTGGTCAGGAAGAAGACTTCACTAGCTGCTTCACTCGGGACTAGCCAAAGAGCATAAGTACGTCGACTCCCCTGCCATACGACTGATGCAAGCGAGTCGCGGTACCCGAGGCGTGCAGACGATGATGTTGTTCAGAACGAACCGCTGCCGTGAAATTGTACGAGGACCATGTTCTATCCGTACAAGTATGAATACGAGAGTAACAACAGTGGCTTCGAGAAGGGCCACCATGCAACGTTGAATTGATGACTCATCAAGTCATAACTATATACCCGAACATGCTTTCTATTTTGATGCGACTAACTTAGATTCTAATCTATGGTCAACTACTAGGCCTGTATCATCATTCAGGCTAGAAATGCCAATGTAGATCGCAGAGTCATTGCCGCTTCTTATTTGTTCTGTCATTCAGCGGTTCGCCCTCCTAAGAGTCAAATACCCAGCCAAAGGAACCATAGGGTACTGGTTCTTGTCTTCCTTTCTGCTTGACCTCCTGAAGAAGCGGGTGAGGTGTTTGATGGAGTCGCTCATGCCTTTCTGGGAAATAAAGATACGAGCGTTTCCGTATTCTAATAACAGGACATATATGGCAGCTCACAAAGAATGGCCTACTGCTGCCAAGGTGACATTCAAAGCTTATATACGTACATTGCCTACAGTTCGCTGTCATCAGCTATGCCATCCCTTGCCCCCCCCCTCGACTCCGAGCGTAGTTCGTACTTTGCCATTCAACTAGCTGTATACGAACACCCTCGATCCAAAGGAAGCCCTGTGAGTCCTTCTGGGAGGTTCCTAATCGCCGAAGCACGCCATTGCGGATGATGAGGGTTAGGGGTATACTTCGGAATCTGGGTCATACCTCA
This sequence comes from Naganishia friedmannii, assembly GCA_030039255.1. Taxonomy (NCBI): domain Eukaryota; kingdom Fungi; phylum Basidiomycota; class Tremellomycetes; order Filobasidiales; family Filobasidiaceae; genus Naganishia; species Naganishia friedmannii. Next base: position 16,619 of record JASBWT010000060.1, on the reverse strand, counting down.
AGGATGATTAAACGATACATCCTTTCTACTTCCTGTTACTTCTTGTTGAAAAAAACCTGGGTACAAATTTTCTTTACGTTTTTCGCTGTACCGACACGAGTTCTCAGCGGACTAAAGACAAATGTCCAGGATTAGAGCGGTACATATCTTGACCTCCAGAACACCTTGCCTTTTTTGTCCTGTTGCAAGTTCTCTGTTCGTTTCGACGCAACTTTATCTACCACTTTCACGCGGTTTCATCAATCAATCAAAAAGGCATGCGGTCAAGAAGTAACTCTGTCGCTAACAATACAGAAAACATCAACCGGACGCCTGAAGGTATGGATACAGTTACCCAATTTGAGACACAGTTGAAAGACGCTATTCAGAATTTAACCGCTGCCACGGACAACTTCATCAACGTTTGCGATGTGGAGGGCGGCACACAACAGGTGCCAGGAGGCTCCGTGAATGCCTTCAAGCGAATACAAACAGCCCTGCCGGCTTTGTTGGGATGGCTTCAAAACCCCCGGGTGCGAGAGATAGCGAACGGACTAGTAGAATTCTATGAAACCTGGTTAGCAGATACTATTGCTTCAGAGGAAGACCAGCACCGGGACAACAACGATCTGTTCGTGGCCTTCGCTTTGGCATTTCAAGAACTCCGAGAGGCGTCCATTCAATTGACGGGCGCTTACATGAGTAGCCGGATACTTCAAGGCTCAGTGCAAGAACCAACTCCTTTCATTTCTGCGAATGGAAATGTAGACGAAAAGGATAGTGTTTACGAATGGGTCAACAACGAAATTCAGAAAGCAAACAAAAGCCTCAACTCGCTGGAGGACGTACTCTCTCGACTACCAGAGAGTATCAAGAATGGCGCCGTCAAAGAAGGAGACAGTGAGGAATGGGAAACGCACTCGGTGGCCACCAAACTCTCTGTTGATGTTGAGCGACTACAGGGCATGCTGGATGCTGCATCCGCAGAAGCGGCACGTATCCTACTCAACCTTGCAACGACGGAGAGATACTCACAGGGAGATGAGCAGGAGGAACATGCTGCTGTAAGAGAGCAGCGAAGGCTGAGCGCAATGATAGTTGTTTTCATGTGGCCAGGAGGCTGAATGTCGCCCCTCTTACAGACAAGCAAAATTCACGCCTTCACTCCTGTCTTCGAGACCGTTGACGGAATTCTCATCGTAAAGAAACTCATGCTACACTTGAAGGACGAGCAAGGAAATGACCAATCTCAGTCTTTGAGCCACGCTCTGAATCACCCCAGCTTAGACTTACCCACGCTTCTCGCAGAAGCTGCCGTGACCCAGGTCATTCGTTCTGGGAGAGAGGAACAAGCTGATCAAAGTTTTTCCACTCGACTGGATGAAATCACGTACAATCTGACGGAGGAACTGTCAAAACACAGCCCTGCCAACGCCTTTAGCCTTCATACCCTGAACTTGCTTCCCCCAGAGGATCCCGACCGTCTCCGAGTTGGAAGCTGGCTTGGGGGTCTCGATTCAGCCGGAACGTCTCCGCGTCCCTCCAGACCGCCCTCGATTCGAAGTATTCAAGAAATGTCACGTTCTGGGACGGTTGCGGCTTCCGTGGCCTCTCGATACACGAACAACAGCGAGTGATCCTCGTTCGACAGCCCAGCTGCAGTATAACTCCTGCTACGGTAAAATCGGAGTCTCTTTCAATAGAGAAGCCAGCCAAAGCTTTGCGATGTCTAATGGGCCAGTGGTCAGAGTTGTGGCTGGTCGTTACTCCTTGTTGTTGCAACATGTAATACTTACGTTTCCTTTTGGGTTTCACACTGTTTCTTCTCTGTATTTTATGGTGGACAAGGACAATATGTATTCATTCTTGCTTTTATGACTATCGTGGATAGAAGCTGACAGAGCAGTGTACAGCTGTTTCGGGATACGCACGATCAGGGTACGATCTGATTATGGCTTTCGACCTTCAAGTTCCTTGTGCTGCTTGGAATGTCGGTCGCATCGTCTCTTCGAGGCTATACTTCTTCGGACTGCGGTTCGCGCACGTTGCAAGAGGTTTTGTGTGGCGAAGATACGCTTGACGCTGAAAGGCTCACCTAAGAAGACCCCTCATGGCTGTTTGGGTCAGCTTGAAGTAAATCAGGCCATGGTGGTACACCTGACGACGAGGATGATGATGTAGTGCCCTTTACATAATGGCGCTATAATAGCTGGTTAGTCAAAGCTGTTAGTCCGGCTGAGCGCGTCTCGGAATTCACGGTGGAACGCGTCCGAAGCCGGGTCACGGGAACGTAACGTCGGCGATGAGGATGGCGCCCAAAGAACGAGCCTCAACGAAAAGTTCATATCACTTCCTCATGTTCCCTCTCGAATGAACGGCACGTCGGTGAGCGAACGCTACCTGTTACATGAGGACGAATCGAGAAGAAGAGCTTTTCCTGTAAAGCAGGATCACATCAGTAAGTCTCTGTTCTTCCACCTTCTTGCCGCGCCAGAGAGCGTCTCGCGTTTCAGGTTTCAGGGGCATCAAAAGCATCAAAGCGCCATTGTCCGACGTACAATGGCTGACTCGGCCGGGATAGACCATGTTCCAACATTCTGACGTTTCACCCTTCGTGTACGTCTATGCTTATCGGACCTTATCCCACCACAGGTTTCGACAACTTGTCATGCTCTTCCTATAATCTCCGACGTTTCTTGCCAACGCGTTTAATAATATCATCCTTCGACATCGTTCCTAATCAGCTCTTCAAGCATACACCTTGGACGTCTTGACCACCGCGGCCGGTAGAACGACGCGCTAGAGAGGTTCGTTCCTGGAAGGCTGTCGTCGAATGACCTCATTCCGTCGATGAAAGGGATTAGCTGACCTGCTCTTTCACATTTCAGGCTTGCTCACAATCATGCCACCCCGTACAAAAGACTGGACCATCACACCACTCACCATCGACGCACTGCCTACCGCTTTAGGTCCGAGTCCGAGTTCGAAAAACACTACCGTCCTGACTCACACCAACAGACAAAGCTCCGCCATGCCAGAGTCTGCAACACTACCTCCTATGCCAACAGCTAGGAACAGCAGCACCAATACACATCTTCCGCACGGGTTCACTCGCTCTAGTCTGGCGTCTACGAGTGCAGGACAGGAAAATGGAAAGGGAAGAACGGCACTGGGAAAGGGTTTCGCGGGACTAGCGGAATCAAGAACAACGGTACCGCTACCAAACGCTGGACACTCGGAACGGCAGATCAGCAACACCTATAGTGAGCAAGGCAGAAGCCAAGGAATGAACAACATTGCCGAGATGGGAAATGTGCGCAAGACGGTCAGAAGAGCACAAGCATTGGGGTTGATCAAGACCATGCCGTCCTCTCTCGCTTCAACATCGACGATATCGCTCCCGGAATCCATGGCAAACTCGGTTCTTTCCTCTGTTACGGCTTCGAGGAATGGAAGCTTTGCGGAAGGCGCATCATCGGAGAGCGAAACGGTTAATCGATACAAGGAGACAAATGATAGTCCCATCTCCGATAATACGAGCACACCAAAGGCGTCCCTTTATCGAGCGCGTGATGCTTCGTCTGCCTCGAGTCTAGCAGCACGCAAGGTCTCTCCATTTCGCCAATTCCATGGATACGACCTTAACCCGGAGATGCATGAGCGAGCAGCTGCCTTCCGGAGTGCTTCTTTCGGTTCGTCGACCAGTGCTGCGGATCAGATGTCGATGTATGATGGAGGAATGGTCGCATCTACTGGATGGCTGATCACTGTTGTTCCGCCGGATTCACTTTTCTACGCATTGAGTCCGGAAACAACATCGGACGGTCCTGGATTACCGAGTACGTCAAACGAGAACATAGGACATGCATCAGCACCGAACCCTCTCTCGCCAATCGAATCCGTAAGTGACGGTCTAGACAAGGTCCTTTCAGCCGCTCGCCTGAGGAAGTGGAGAAAAGGCAAGTTGATGCCGCTTGTGCCCGATATGAAAAGAATGATGAAAGCTGTTGCAAGGGAATGGAACTTGCCATCGGACGCAGGGATGGAAATGTTTCTCTCATCTGGACGTAAAGCTGCGAAAGGCAATCGCAGGAATGGTCAAGTCGCAGAAAGTGGATATTCGGATGGTGAAGCAGATAGTGACGCGGATGAGGAGACGGGTGGGTTGTTGGGTGAGGAGACTTGGAGGATGGTTTGGGCGGAGTATATTGCCGGGGCGGAATCGAAGAGGACGAGAGTGAACGGCACATCAACGCAACGACTGCATCCGTCTCGCAGCATATCGGAACTTTCGCGTCGTATTCCTATCAGAACAGCCCGTGATCATGACCTGGCGCAACATCAGGACACTGCAGCGACCGTTGGAGTGCTCTCGGGAGCCTCACCTATACCCGAGGCTTCACCGACTACGACGGAGCCGCCTTCGACTGGGAATACGTTCGGAATGGCTTCACAAATTTCGAACGGTTCATTGCAAGAGGTCATCGGCCAGGATCAGACAGAGGACCTTCCACAGATCGTCCATGTCGCAGAAAATGGTCAACAAGACCCGAACATCGCGTCGCTCGCCTACCACCAAGGAGCTCTTACACCTGAAAGCTCGCAAATGTTCTTTCCGAACCTGGGTCACAATAATTCGTACAAGAACGAACAAGTGTTACCCGCTGCACACGCCTTGCTATCCCCGTCGCCGTCTTCCGTCTTTCCAGGAGGGTCAGTAAGTCAACAAGCATCGCCTCTTTCGATGCGCCGTCCAAGTGACAATGGTGGTTCCCTTCAGAACATGACGCAAGGCCGACGAGTACTGGGCAGAATCGAGTTTGACTTCGATTCCGCTGCAGGAGGCCGCGGAGAATGGTATGCGAAGTGGCTGAAACGCAAAGTTGAAGCTCGATATGGATCGGGGGAATGTCGGACGCGCGAAGAGGGAGATAGTGCGGCGCGTGGGTTGAGGCCTTTGCAGCTGATGGATCGACAGGTGGTGGCTACTGAGTCTCTTACTGGCGATGATGCCTCGGATGCGGAAAGTCAGTATGAAGATCACGATGACGCAGGAGAAGAGTACGCACCTCTAATGGACGAGGACGAGGATGAAAACGAACAGTATGCAGATGAGCCTGGAGTGGACGACGTAAATCCGGATCCGCAGCAATCACCCCCAGAGATCTCGAATACGGCCCAGGACATTCCCACGACGAAACGCCTGACAGATGACTCAGCGGCGCACAATGGCAATGCGGGCGAGATGGCAGATATGGAGATAGATCACCTGGTGGCCAACGCATTGACGAACGCTTTCCCCGACGGTCCGGACGACTTTGTGCAAGCATTCACCGCAGGCCATGCTATCCAGAACCGGGACATCGGAGAAGCCACATGCGGAAAAATCTACAACTGGAAGGATATCGGTTCACAACAAATTCTGGATGAACGCGTTGGATTCGACCAGTTGGGTGGCGCACCTTCAGCAGAATCGGGATCGATTTCTGATGATACGGAAGAGGTCCGACAGATGCTTGCAAGCGCCAGAGGAGGCCAGGACGATGACCAAGACACCACTCAGCTTGTTCCGACCACGCAACAAGGCCCACAGGGACTTTTGGCGAGCCCCATCGACCTGCCGTCTGCTCCGCAAAACGTGGCCGCCGACGATATCATGACAGGTATTCATCCCAATACCTTCCAAGCTCCACCGGCGCGAGTTGGGGAGCCGATTCATGGACTCGGAATGGGCATACAGATGGAGGATCAGGGGAAGCGTGGTAGCGCATTAGTTATTAGCAGTCAATTAGATGTTCTTGAACAAGGTATGTCACTGACCGACTGTCGATAAACGTGCAATTGCTGATTCATGTTCGTATCTAGCACTGCGTGACTTATCTCCGCGCGATATCAGGTTCTCCATGTACCCAGGCGCTCCCGCTCCGTTCTTGAGCGAGGCAATGCCTCCGATGAATGCTCTCTTGGAACCCTCACCGGCAATGAATAACCGTGCGCTACAGAGGTTCTCTGATTCGACTGAGCAAAGGTAAGGCTGGCTTTCTCTCGATACAATCTTCTCAGATCGAGCTCACCTCTTGTTCGTATTGTAGTATGACCGAGACATCTGAATCCGTTGAGACACCAGCGGCGCCTGAATTTCTCGACACAGTCGACCTGCGCACACCCGCTCCTATCTCCGAACCCGCGTTCCAACAAACACCTGAAGCACATCCCCTCCCTAGGCACCCAATGTATACTCCACGATCTGCGCCGGAGGGGATCTCTCCGATTCCGCTTTCGCTGGAGACGATGACGCGGATGGAGTATGAAACACAGGCATCATCGTTACCGAAGAAGTCACCTGGTTGGAAACCACGACGACCAGCGAGACCACCCTCACCACACCTCGAGCAATACACTGCTCCTTCACCGCACTTGAAGCTATCGGATACGCCCCCACCAGCAAGTATCACTGTAATTGATACCCGCAGTTTGGGAAGATCTCCAGATCCTCCAGATGCAGCGATGGAAGCGCGACCTCGAATACCATCCGCCGGCTCGAAAGGCATGAACAAGCTCAACAAACTGTTTCATCGACGAGTATCGGAAAAGGCGGATACTATCGAGGCTTCGATGAACCAGGGTGGTGGTGCAGCGGATACTTTAGCGGACTTTGGTATCAGCGGCAAATCACCAAAGACGAATGACTCGTTTGGGCGTCGCTTGTTCAAAGGTCTACACGTGAAGAGTCCTTCCGCTGTGCAAGAGGCATTCCCGACCACTCCAACGCCTGGTACAGCCATAACGGTCATCAGTGATCCCGTTGTGGTATCCACGACAAACAGGCAAGCGTATCAACTATCACAGTTACAGGAACAGCAAGCGTCTCCTCCCTCGCTCATGTCACCGCCTGCAGCGGCGCCGCAAGCCGCAGTTTCGCCAGGATCAACAATCGCGCCACGAACGGGATCTGCAATCCCTCACTCGCCGTCACTCGACACACTACCAAGCCATCAGGCATCCCCCAACAGGCAACCGTTCCCTATTTCCCCGAGTCTGAACACGATCATGTCCTCGCCTGCTTCACCCTCGTTAAGCACCGCTGGCGGTGTGAGAAGAAAGCCGGTACCAAGGAGACAGGGAGACGATTATCTTCCCACGTCACAGAGTACGCATAGTGTGACTTCGTTTGTGTTGGAAGAAGCGCCTAAGAGGGTTGGAAAGAAGGCATGAGTGCGGATGTTTGAGGCGGGAATAATGTTATCCATTGTACAGAGTATAGCAGTGAGCTCAGACATATCCTGGAATACTATCGAAGCTTATGATGCGCATAGTATATTATACAATTCGAAATGCTAGCAGGTGCCGCATAATGTCTATCGCGCTTAAATATCTCCAATAAGTTCACTCACTCACACAACGGATTTGTAGAAACACGTAGAGCGGCACTCGACCTGAACTACGCCGCAGCAGCATGAACGGAAAGGAGGTGAGTGAGAACGCGTTTCAGCCCCTTCGTTACCGTCCGATGGCTAACGAAACACCTCGGTCTTCTAAAAGTTACTTGCACGTGTCAATCAGAGACAAGCGTGTGCATACGAGAAAACAATGGCTGTGAGGAAAAGAATGCTCTCCTATCCATTTCAAGGCGGTGCCGACAAAGTAAAGGAAGCGCATTCCAGCAGCTTCCCGAGAAAATCTGAAAATCATCTATTATTCACTTCTTCTCGAATCTTGTACAAAAGCATCGCCCTCTGCATCATCCCCTCCAAGGGTCCAACCATCATACGCCATCGTTATCGAATCCACCGACATCCTGACCATCAGCAATTCTGGCCTGCCGCATCAACTTGTTTGTCGTCATTACCCACCATGCCTCCTTTCTACGACAATGGCGGTTCCGACATCAACAAAAACACTCAATTTGATCTCTGGATCACGTTTCTACGTAGCTTTGTGAAGCTCAGCGAGCAGAATCTTATTCGATCTTGAACATACATCACCAGCTTACTCCTTAATGATGACATGCCACCTACGCCATACTATCTCGCGTACATACATGGTATTCTGTGCCGAATCAACATCAACTTGAACGATCATTATCAAGCAAATACGCACTATGGAGTTGCGAGTACCATGTTGCGAGGTCGGGACCCAGACGAGTTTCAAGGACCGCTCATGGCCGGATGGAACGAAACTGTTGAATTTGTTGAAGAATGCGGACGTATGATGGAGCATCACCACGCAAGCACCCGACCTGCGGCAGGTGAGTCTCAAATGTGTACAATTCACTTGAGCTGTTTTGGTGATGCGGCTTTTACATCTACAACAGGAATTTTGTCAAACGTTGGTGGTGAAGCTTTAGTCTCTCCTACCGGTCCAGTTGATCGTTACTCACGATTCGAGGCGAAGCCCACTGGGGAAAAGAAGTATGGGATGCCTGTTTATGAAGATCCTCCCGAAGGAAGAGACCCGCACGCAGAAGAAGGTTGGGTAAGTCAACGAGTACCAGTGTCATTTGGAGCTTTCACTCCGACGGTCGGGTTTCAACACCTGCAGGTCCGAATCTCGAGCACTTCTTCCATTTGGCTTGGTAAGTATGAATGAGAGTCATGAGCTGCCGTGTTCGAATATTTGATTGGCGGAAAGGAATGGAAGCTGAGCGACGTGAACAATGGGCAATAATCGCAATATGGAGACGATAGAAAACGTTCATAGAGGAGGATTCAGGCGAAATATAATGTGGATAGTTATTGGCGCACCGTCGTGAATGGGTTCATCGAATGGACGGAAACAACTTCACTGCTCTCGATAGATGATTGTAGTCTCAACGTGAAGGTTGGGCAAAGAATGTGATGAATTTCGTTGACACATGGTCCGTACACTGAAAACTCGCAAAGTACTGACAAGGCTTTTTGTAGCAGGCGATAGCGCGTCTGGATGCTCCAACATCTTCGACTGCGGCAGTGCTTTAGCTCGGTATCGCAAATCTATCAATGGATGCCTTTGGCTACGTCTCCTTTCATGCACTGAGACCCTGCCTATAACAACGGACTTTCCGAATCAGGACGGTGCGGTACATAACGTTACATATAAACATAGGTCTGACGCTCAATCCTCGCAACACATACCATCATCGCGTTTGCAAGTGGGGACCTTGTCTAGTGAAGAAATCGCGCTCGCGCTCAATGGTTCTCCCCGATATGTCTTCCAAACGCCACTCCGTCACCACCGATAATAATGTGAAAGATACATCAAACGCACAATCCGAAACACCCTCCGTTACTATCGAGACCCAAAGGTCGTTCTTGAGCGACGCCAAGCCATATCTTTTGTCATTACCTTCAGATAACAACGGTTCATCCGGCTTTTTTGCCACCACGTCACCAAGTCGATATCAATTAACCTTGACGAAACTGCTAGACTACATTGAGGAGAAAAGTACCACCTTACAGATCAGTCTTGATGAAGAAAAGATACTGGACCTTGTCCTCAAGTCCATCTGCGATTATGCTTCAAAGCATCACACGATTGAACTGGCGAACAACGGTTCTGGAGCGAGCCAACACCAGAGTGAGTGGCAAAGGCTACCAGTCTTTTTGGCTTTGGCATACTTAATGAAGCGCTTCCCATCCTTCTGGTGTCTTTCTGAGCTAGGCAACAAAGACGCGGCGTCTTTATACGCAGAAGACCTTCCACCGCTACAGACAGAACAGGTCAACAATAACAGCCTCAACAACCCGCGTAAACATTCGATGACGATTATCCCCCCTCTGTGTTGCTACGGCAGCTCGCAAATCGAAATACCCCCAGGCCAGCTCAACCTCCTCTATAGTAAAGGTTTGGGCACAGATGGGGCAGAACGGTTTGACTGGAACATACGCGCCACGAGGGGTAGGTTGCTCGTCAATCTCTGTAAGTACTTACACTTTACCCTTTTTGTCCTCTTGCTTATTGCTTCGTACTTGTGCAGTTCTTTCTATAGTTCGCCACCTTTGTTGTAGTAGAATTTGGAAGTTTAGTTTAGTTATGGAATTAGGTTCGAGCCTGGCAAGTCTTTTTATGCTTTTGTCACTTTGTACTGAAAATAGTAAAGTGACATAGTTTTCTATGTCACTTTGTCACTTTGTCGCTTTTTGTCACTTTGTCACTTTGTGCCATTTTCGGAACAAAGTGACAAAGGTTAGGTTGTACGCCAAGGTCTCCTTAGGAGCCCTTGCGCAGGGTTGGCCTCGCCACCCATTTCTGACGTCTATATAAGACAGGCCAAATTGTAGTAAGTTTTGCCACCATGAATTATGAAACACGCTTTTTCTCCCTAACTCTCCAAGAAGCGCCTTCTTGATTGTACTAACTACCACTTTAGATAATACCTTTAGATTAGCTCATACTAGCATTCTACATATTATCTTGTGAGTTAGCCGTTTACCTGATAGACATCAGTAGTTGCGAAGAATAATCCTTTCTGACTGTTCCCACTTTAGACCTTGTACTGTATTTAGTTAGTATATTATTCCATATTATACTATTCTACATACAACGCTACACAGGCTCTTTACAATTGGAATCCTATGTGGGGATACTAGTCAGTTCACGACTATTGTAACTCTGTTTTAACGTAAACACCTTCAAGAAATTCACCACTCTCCGCCAACCTCTTTATTCGGACGCGACTAAAGATCTTTACCTCCAACAACCGGTTATCGACAAGTTAGTCGATTCTTCCTTTGCATTGCTCAGGAATCTAAAGCGCTCTATCACAGCTCAGTGTACCTGAGGTGATCCATCACTATAGCCTATTAGGACATAGGATAGTTGATACTACTATACAGCAGTACCCGTACTAGTACTACTCCATCTTCACCACTTCCATCCACATACCTGTAAAACATACAGTATGCCTCCTCGAGCTGTCCGCAGTACCCAAGCTGCCTCCAGTAACCCAGTAAGAGATACTCCTCTTGTTACTCCCTCTTCCCGATCTTCCTCGACAACTCCCTCCATTCGCAGCAACGACTCTTTGACACCTGTACCATCGACACCTGTACCTTCGACACCCGTTCATGATATCTTGGAAGCATCAACCGAGCCCGAAGACCTTCGTCTTCCGGAACCTCGACTTGCTACCGCCGCTGAGATTGAACACTTGAACGAAATTATCGCTGGATTACAACGTCAGGTCGCAGGACTGAACACTCGCGCTTCCGAACAACGAGAACGACATGCCATTTTCGAGATGGACACTCCTCGTCGAGAAACTTCTTACGCACCGACCAATTATTCCTCCGCTCCGCATCACCCCAAGCTCAAAGCTTCAGACTTACCCAAGTTCTCCGGCAAAGACAACGAAGACGTCGATCAATGGATCGAAAAGGTATCTGCTATCTTTGAGTATTCGGGCGTGCATGACTCGGACCTCCTTCAACAATTACCTTTGGTTCTTCAAGGTAACGCTCTCACCTGGTTCACTCAACTCGGAAAATTTCGACTTGCTTTAAGAACATGGCATGATTGGCAACTTGCTATTCGCAATGCCTTCTATATGCCTAACCATCGTGCAAATCTTAGGAGACAATGTCTCTACCGATCGCTTCGAGTGAACGAGTCCTTTGGCGATTACTTCGCTGACAAGAAAAGGTTGCAATCATACGTTTTCCCCGAATCGACTCCCCAGCACGAGTTGATAGAGGACATGATAGAAGGAATACCTTTAACTATGCAACCCCTTGTCAAAGCTAGTATTTCTCGCTTTACCACTATGGAAGAATTCCGAAGAATTCTTATTGACTTAGAACCTGGCCTTAGAGGCAGGAAAACATATTCTAATCCTAGAAACGTGTCCGTCTCCAACTACGAACGTACCGACCGCAAAGACGGATCTACTACCGTTTCCCAAACTAGGATGATCCGTCCTACTTATGGAAACCCCTCCGACACGTCCAGCAGCGCAAATATTTCCTCCGCTCCTCGAACGAATTGCTTCAACTGTGGAGGCAACCACTGGAGAAAAGATTGCCCTCATCCTTCGAAGCCTCGTGACGATTTCCGGAATTCTGGTTCTTCCAGACCTTCTGCAAGCCACTCGGTTAGTGACAGCAATCGCACTCCGATGAATGGTAACAAATGGAAGTCATTCTCTAAAACGACAAACGCTATTACGACTAGGGCTCGAGCTCAGCTCAAAGAACCCAGAACTCCTGCGCCTTCTCCAAATCCGGAGCCTGTCCCTGCACCACTTCCGAAGCCGACGCAGCCGAAACCGTTATCTACCTTTCCGTATATCCCACAAGACTTTCCAACAGTCTCAGGTGCTCCAATAGTTTCCACCACAAACGAATTACCCTCAGAATATAAAGATGAGGACTCGTGGAAAGACAAAACTCCTGCTTACGCAACTTGCGCTTTCGAGCGAGTTGGAGGATTCTCTTTCCCCATATGTATTGACTCCGGTTCTTCCATCTCCATCATCGACGGAAATTTCGCGAACGAATACCTGCCGAATTGTAGAAGGGAGAAATGCAGTAGCTTTGAGTTGAAAGGCTTAGGCAACGCTATTGTCACCGAGATCCTCTACACTACTCTCAACTTCAAGAATATCAATAAACCTGATTTCATTTCGATGCCAATGAAGTTTTTCATCGCTTCCAACAACACTCCCGTTATTATGGGAAATGATGTTCTCGTAACGAAGAAAGCCAATATTGACTTGCACCAAGGAATATTGATGTTCAAGGGCAATCCAGGTAAGATTCGTCTAACCTGTAGAATCCCTCAAGAAATGATGCAATCTCCGATCGCCCGAGTCAAAGCCACATGCACCATCACTCCCGGCCACATGGTGGAACTTCCAATCGAAATAGAAGGAAACATCACCACCGAGTCCTACCTACTAGAACCTGACTTTGAGTACGAAGTTCCACTAATGGTAGCTCGCTCAGTAGGATGGACCAACTCCTTGGACCATCGCGTGCAAGTCATGAACACCTCCAATAAACCGGTAGAGTTGTTATGTGGACAACCTATCGCTGCTCTCTATCCAACCATCGAAAGAGCTAAACCTCAGACCACCGCTTCCGCCTTCATAAACTTCATCAGTCGGAACGACGATGACGAAAGACAATTCCTCTCCATTATGGAAGAATTCAATATCAACCCTGAGCTCAATGCTGAAGAACGAAAACAAATGCTTGAGATCCTTTATCAAAACCGGCGCGCCTTTGCCTATGGTTCTCACAAGCTTGGCCAAACGGACTTAGTCAAGATGACGTTAGATACCGGAGACGCCGCTCCTATATCCTCCCCTCCTTACCACGCTTCTCCACACGGAAGAAAGATCATCGAAGAAACGATTGCGGAACTCCTAACAGACGATGTCATTGAAATGTCTGACTCGCCTTGGGCCTCCCCAGCTATCCTTGTACATCAAAAAGGAAAAGATCGTTTCTGCATAGACTACCGGAAAATCAACACCGTACTAAAAGGCGATCAATATCCGATTCCTAGAGTCGACGATATATTGACACAATTCTCCGGTATGGCTTATTACACTACCTTCGATGCAAACAAAGGTTTTCATCAAGTCGAAGTCGACGAGAAAGACAGAGAAAAGACCGCCTTCCGTACCCATGCCGGACTTCACCAATTCAAACGAATGCCCTTCGGTCTCAAGACTGGACCAAGTGTATTCCAACGACTCACCGATCGTATTTTGGGTCGATACAAGTGGCAGATCTCTCTTGTATACATCGATGATATTATTATCTATAGTAAGACCTTCGATCAACACGCCAACGATGTCGACACTATTCTCAAGCTTGTAACCAAATCGGGTATCACGTTATCCGCCAAGAAAAGCTACGTAGCTCATCACTCCATAAAAGCTCTCGGTCACCGCGTTAGTAATCTGGGAATCGGAACTCTAGAAGAGACTGTACGAGCGGTAAAGGAATATCCACGCCCACACAATGTCAAGTCTCTGCAACGATTCCTGGGACTCGCCGTCTATTATCGCAAGTTCGTAAAGAACTTTGCTCGAATTGCTTCCCCGCTTTACGAACTCCTCAAGAACGAAACCGAATGGAAATGGGGAGAACGACAACAAAAGTCCATGGAAGAGCTTCAGGAAAAGCTGATCACAGCTCCTGTTTTAGCCCATCCCGACTACCAGGAACCATTCATCATGGATACCGACGCATCCACTGATGGTCTTGGAGTTGTTCTCTCCCAAAAAGACTCTGAAAAGAGAGACCACCCTATAGTGTTTCTCTCCCGTACCTTATCACCTGCCGAGAAGAATTACTCGTCTACCGAGATGGAATGCCTCGCAATCATCTGGGGTCTCAAGAAACTACATCCTTATCTGGATGGCTCAAAGTTTGAGATTGTCACGGATCATTCTGCTCTACAATGGATTCTGAGTTTCTCCGGTACCAACAAAAGACTTCTTCGATGGTCCATGGATCTCCAACCCTATAAGGAGTTCATGACTATCAAGTACAGACCTGGACGTGTCCACCATAACGCCGATGCCCTTTCACGTGCACCCCTTCATGTGGTGAATAGCATGACTCATGTGGTCATCGATCCCTCTTTTCTAGAGAAGATCAAAACTGGATATAGTCACGACGAACACTGCAAGAAACTTGTAGAACAACTCTCCACAGAAAACCCTCCGCCTCACCTAAAGCCCTTTCGTCTGACTGACGATGGACTTGTCCTATTTCAAGCGACACAAGATCGCCTTCCACGCATATACGTGCCCGACTATGAAACCCTTCGACTTGATCTGCTCCATGATCACCACGATGCTGTGTCGTCAGCTCATCTAGGTTACTCCAAAACCTTCAACAACCTGTGTCGAAAATACTTTTGGAACAATATGAGCAAGGATGTCAAAGCATATTGTCGAAGCTGTACCACTTGTCAACGTAACAAAGCCAGAGCCGATTCCGGACCAATTGGGCTTCTACAACCACTTGAGGTACCTCCTCAGCGATGGCACACTGTCTCTATGGACTTTGCTGGTCCATTCATGCCTTCCGGTGAAGGAGAATGGAACATGATTTTCATCGTAGTTGACAAGATGACGAAACGTGTACATTTTATCCCCTCCAAGAACACAGACAAGGCACCAGATACCGCTACCAGGTTTTTCGATTCGATCGTAAAGCTTCACGGAATGCCTCGTGTCATAGTGTCTGATCGGGACACCAAATTTACTTCCCTGTTCTGGAAAGCGCTCATGTCTCGCTTCGGAACTAAGCTAGCGATGTCAACCGCTTACCATCCGCAAACTGACGGACAGTCAGAAGTGATGGTTAGAACTGTCAAAGAAATGCTAAGGCATTATATCTCTCACACCCAGAAAGACTGGTCTGAGTTGCTTCCTACTCTTGAGTTCGCCTATAACAACTCAATTAACGCCAGTACAGGTCTTACTCCTTTCGAGTTAGACCTTGGATATCATCCAGTAACTCCTCATACGGTCGACTCTGACTTAGATGTCGCCGCTGCCGAGAACTTCATTGATCACCAACAAGCTTTGATGAACCAAGCATATGAGCGAATTCAAAAAGCACAGAGCAGCCAAGCTGAGCAATATAATAAAACCAGAAATTCTAAAGAATTCAACGAAGAAGATCTCGTCCTATTATCCACCAAACATACGAACCCACCCTTTTCGCGTACACAAGGGAGCAAGAAACTTCGCTCCAAGTACATAGGTCCCTTCCGCATTTTGCGTAAGATAAGCCCTACGGCTTATGAGCTAGACCTTCCGACCCACATCAAGATACATCCGATCATTAATGTACAATATCTAAAAATGTACCATGATAGTCCGCGAGAATTCGCAGGAAGAGCTGAACCGAGACCCGAGCCTGTACTCAATGCGGAACTAGAGCCTGAGTACGAGCTAGAAGAAATCCGTGGCCACAAGACTGACAAGAATGGAAGATTACGTTTGCTTTGTCACTGGCGCGGATACGAAGATTTCGACGATACATATGAGCCTGAGGAAAATCTAGAAAACTCCCAAGAGATGCTGAACGCATACAAACAACGAGCAGGGCTCCAGTAGAATCTTCCTGGAAGAAAGGCAAATATATGTACAGAAAACCATGTAACAGCTAGACGGCTCAACAACGACAGCACGAAAAATCCTTCGGTTTCCGAGATAGACAAACCGAAGGAACCACATTCAGATACAGTGAAGTGACAGAAGAAACCTTGTCACTTTGTCATCATGCCGCCTTGACTGTTGTAGCACAGCTAGTGCTGATAGCAGTTCTCTCTCTTTGGTAGCAGAGCACAGTTCGCAGCAGATTGCTCAGCCAACAGCTATCGAGAAGGGGGTGGCAATCGTCTATAAAATCCTCGTCCAGACCCCGACGAATCCCATTTCCTCTCCCATCTGATTTACCCCACAAACAAGTTTACCATCCGCATCCCCAAACACTACAATGGCCCACAATGTCGAGGGTATCCACCACACGTGCTTCGTAACAGCGCTTCCGCAGCTGCCCATCGGCTATCAGTTCGACCCTGTTTCTCCGATGCAGCTTGTACCCTTTACACACTTCAGTAAGCTCCTCGAGCCTATCGCTATTTGCCGAGAATGCTATAACCGAGCCATCACGAGCTGGGATGTTCTCAAGCTT